>VZTF01005570.1:994195-1038366 GCA_013397755.1 Cnemophilus loriae
AGTATCCCCAGTAAAAGCCAGCACAAGAACTTGGGGCTAATTGCAAAATTCAGAAAGATGAATAAAAAAAAAAGCATTAATTTTCTGCTTCACTGGAGAAAACGGGATTTTGCATATGCTTTTTAAAGATATAGGAGCATATGAGATATCTGATTTAATTATCATTTCTCCTCTGAGCAGAGCTGTGCTCAATCACTCAAGTCAAACAAGAGTGTGATGGATGCTGGTGAAAGACAGGGCAGCTTCCGGACAGCCAGGCTGGAATCTTCTTGAACAGAGGAAGAGCAAATAAGCCTGCAGAGACAGCCATCTCCCTAAATTCTGCTGAAAGAAGCAAAAGGATAGAGAATTTTGACCCTGGTTGATTGCTTGGGTTAAACTGCCTACCATAGTTTAATTTCTCTGCATTTTTCACTCCGGCAAAATTACTGATACTTCACATGCTATGGATACTTCATCATGGCAGGGAACTTAATTATTCCCAAAATACATAATTAAGCCTTCTGCTGGGGTTCAAATATTTAATTCCAAAGGTGTCCTTAATGAGACGTTCCACCTCACAGTACTATAGTGTCCTCTTTGAAGGCCAGCTCCCATCAGATAAGGTTAAGAACAACGTGAAAAAGGCCTTTGGGAAGTGCAGAACAAAAGTGGTCTTGTGCCTCTGTAATTTGTTCTCAGCAAGGACTGGAGTATGTCCAAGAGGAAATGTCAAGGAAGTAGCTGCACTTACAAGACCGGAGGCAAGAGTTGTGACTAATATGGTGGTTTATTAACTAAAAATAACAGATGTTAAGCCTTTGAACTGGGGAGGTGGGAGGAGTAGAAGGGGGAACCACAATCCAGAGCCTTGTACGTTGGACTGCAATACAGTGAAGTCAGGCAAGCTACGGGTGGAAAAAGAAAACAGAGAAAAATAAATTATGTTCTTATTAAAAAAGAAGTGAGTGCAAATACAAGAATACTTTAGATAGGCCTATTTTTCCAGAGACTAGTTGCTAAGGCTGTCAGAAATCTAAACTTTTTCAAGGTGTCTTGGTGGGTGTGAGAATCCTGGTGGCCTTTTAGCTTGGAGCTGTTGTTCAAGAGCAGTGCATGGCTTCCACAACTGAGTGACTCCTGCAGATCTCTGTGGAGCAAGAGGAGTTAATGTTTGCACTGAGATAAATCTTTGTTCTTGTTCAGTGTTTACCAGATTGACTAACCAGGCACCACATTTGCTACCAGCAAGAAGCAAACTTAAATACAAATAGAACAAGAGGACGCAGCCTCAAATATGGCCGGGGAGGTTTTAGATTAGATATTGCAAAAACTTTTTTCACTGAAAGGGTTATCAAGCATTGGAACAGGCTACCCAGGAAAGCAGCTGAGTCACCATCCCTGGAGGTATTTAAAAGACATGTAGATGTGGCACTCAGGGACATGGTTTAGTGGTGAACTTGGCAGTCTCAGGTTAATGGTTGGACTTGATGGTCTTAGAGGTCTTTTCCAACCTAATTGGTTCTATAAGCTTGGAGAGCCCGTTCACGATGTAAAAGGTAGAGACTGAAAGAGAAACAGCAGGATGGAGCCCTCAACAGTGGCACCTCAGGCCCACAGGTATGTCTAATACCCTCAAGAAATTCTTTGACGATTTGAATTAAATTCAGCTAATTCTATTTAAAGACTTTTTCTTGAAGGAAAAGCAAATCAGCAAGTCCTTTAATGTTTGTTTTAACTGCTGCTGGGGGGCGTGATTATTATTCCTGGTAAGATCTAGTCTATAATGCCTTGTCTTTTCTTCAGTAATTTCTAACTGCATGAAGTCATGGGAAGTCCTTCAGAGTTCAGCAGGTGAGGGCTCAGGATCCCTGCAGAGGCAGTAAAGAACTCTGAGAGGTGCAGGAACAAAAGAAATTACGTCTCTGCGTGTAACAACTGCATTCTTTATTTTGTAGGCCTATGTTAGTATTTAGTAGATCTGTTACCCAGCTCTTGTGCACTGACATGAGATAAGTTGTTGAATATGACCACTAATTTGCATCTGTTCAGGATGTGTCTTCCTTGCTGTCATGACTTATGATGCATAGGGATGCTAAATGTGTCAATAAAAAGTCACTGGTTTTCTGCAGAAGGGACAGGGTTTGGAAGAGCCGAGGCTGTATGTGCTGGGGTAAATGGCCAGTGTTTGCAGAGGTACCGTGCTGTGGTGCTGCTGTTTCTGAAGCCTTCTCAGAGTTTGGAGTTTTACATCATTCGTGGCAGAACTGTGCACAATTCAAAAGTTCAAATTATAGGTTGCTCAGAGTACATATCAGTACACCTGCTATTTCTTCTTCTGCATCTAGGGAAGTAATTTTTTTTAATTAAAATGCTGAAAAACATGGAGGCAATTGCGTCAAACCAGTTTCTGCCTCCTAAGAGGGGCCAAAGGTGGATAATTGGAAATACAGTTTGTGAAACAGGTATGAGCAAGGCCCTCAGCAGTTTCACACACTTAGAAAGTTTATGAGCTGGATAGATGTCCGACCCTCTGTCCACAAACTCCATAAATGTGCCTGAAATATTTTTGAATTCTCTAACTCAAAGACCTTCTTTGCAGTGTGTGATTTATGTGCCTCACTAAAGAACACCTCATTTGTTCACACCCTCATTTGTTTTAGATTTGTTGCCTGATAATGTCATTGAGCACTGTGGTTTTGTGGTCTGGGGAGTGAAACTGAGACACTCCTATCCATCTTTCCATGTCACTCATTATTTTATAGCTCACTTCCAAAGACCACTTCAAGTGTGGTTAAACAATACAGTAAATTCAGGTTTCTCTCAAGGATATGGTGATCACATGAGACTGTGATAACTGGGGATGAACTCACCTTCCTGCTCAAGTGTGCTCTAAGAATGGATTAGTTCTTTTCACTCTAAGGCTTTATGCTGGATTAGGTATAATTTTGGCAAAAACTCATGCTGTATGCTTTCATCAGTCAGACAGAAATATGATGATGAACCTATAACTGATTCAAATCCATGCCAGGTGACCCAGCCATGCACAGATTTGATATTTATGATCAGGGAATGACCAGAACAGGAGAAATATCCTGTGAGGTGAGATCCTGTATCCATCTGGCACTATGCTCTTCTCCAGCAGTGGCAAAAAGATGGGATATTCAGGGAGAGCACATGAGCCTGGGCACTTTCTGTGGTCCGTTCTCCTTAGCATCCAGGACATTTTTATCATGAGTGTTAATACATCCCCAGTCCTTTTAGTATTTTCAGTCTTGTTTCATCAAGTGCATCCTCATTCTGGTGTTGTGTGTTATGCTGAGTAAGAAGCAGCTCTGCTTCCACCCTGTTTGCCAGTTTAAATTTATAAAATTTCATCCTATTCCCACTCCTCTCTAAATGAAGAGTTACAGCTGTTTCAGTCTGTCATAAACTGACTTTTCCCACCCTTTTTCTGTGCCTTCTCTAAGCCTGTTGCCTTATTTGAGATGTGGAGACCAAAGCTGCACACAGAATGTGAGATGTTAAACTGATTTGTTCTGTGATCCTGTGTAATGACCTTGTGTAGGTTCACCAGTGCTTTAGAGGCAAAATGACACTCGCTCCTTTCTTGCTGACACCCATCCTGACAACACCCAGCATGGTGTGGATGTTTTTAACTGATGCTGCACGCTGAGCTGCTGATTCAGAGACCACCAGGGATGACTCCAGGACCATCTTCTAGTGTTTGGTTGCCAGTTGGGCACTTCTCAGGCATGCTTCATTATTTTTACCTCACTGCATCACCTGAAAAACACAGGCTATCATCTCTTTCTCAGGCTGGACTGACTCTGCCAGGACCCTCTTTTGATCACACTTCACAGTGTCTTCTCTGCATTGCTGAGTTTTAGGTTCCTTTTGAGATGGTAAGACAACACCGCATGCTGTAGCCAAAATGCAGTAATTTAGTGGCATAAAATGTTCCCTGTCATATTATTATCTTGTTTCTTATGCTTTCTAATGGCTGATTTCAGGTTTTGACTGCTGCAGTGCAAGAAATGGAAGTTTTATACAGAATTATCCTCAAAGACAGCAGAATTTCTCCTGAAAAGCCACTTTAGAGCCTGTTCTTGAATGTACAGAGCCAGTATATAACTAATCCTGACCACTGTATTGTCAACTTGCAATTTTGTTTTCTTATTGATGAGATACTAATAGTTGAGACATGTAAAGTCAGAGCATCACATAGATATGAAAAACCCCAAGATTCAGAACAGATACCTGTGGGTGTGCCACAGCTGGCTTTTAAATTGCAGCTTGTCATACAGGATTCTATATTCACCTTCTTGAAGAGCTGGAGCTTTCCTATTGCAAATTCTTGGACCTGTCAAAACAGCTGAACCAGGGGGAAACCAGGAAAAGTGTAAACAAGTTAAGACAGCTCATAAGAGCTCCAAGCCTTGAAAGAACCACAGCAGAAATAATGGATTTGGGGATAAAGGGAGGTTCTTTACTGAAGCAGGATGAAGGATCTGACACTATACTGAATGAAGCAACCCTGCACTGGGAAACAGAGTAAATTAAATGAATAAACAGGCAGAGTCTTCCCTTAACTTCTATAATCCTGAGAAAAGAAGGCATGAAATTAGTACATCAGTAACCACTCATTAAGATTCTTTTGCTTTCCATATGCCCAAGATCACAGAATTTATTTTATTCAGCCCTCCTTGATAATTAAATGTAGTGCAATAAATTTCCTCTCTGGGACTTCATTTATTATCACAAATGACATACTATCTTAATAAAAAATGGTTCTGAATTAACCAACTGTGCTTATGTGACTGTTTTAGATTGATTAGACGATTCATTTTGAAGCCGCGTCTTTGTATTGTAATTATATTTAATTCTTTGGAAAAAGGGATTTAAGATATGAGATAATTTCCTTGACTAGTACATATTGTGGAAGTGATAAAATGAGCCAAGAGTCATTCCTACATTTTGGATTTTTTTAAAATTTTTCTTGTTGTTGTTTTTGAAAAGAAGAAACATTTTTATAACTTACAGAATTAGGTTCTTTTTGCTTGTGTTTATTTCATGGAAATTAGAACTAATCTCATGTGGATAATTATTCACCTAGTGCAGTACTGTTCGATCTACTGAAAAACTCTTTTGAAAAGGAACTTACACTGAAAGAAGTGGAATTTTAAGGAGCTGAATAAAAACCCCACCAAGACAAATGCAAATAACAAAATCCAAAAATACAAACCCACCTATCAAACTTCATGTTCATGTGTAGGAAGGCTGAGGGCTTTTTTATCTTTCTTCGGTTTCTACTTCCTCAGCCAAGGCAGTCACTGTACCCATGGCTTACAATCCTGAGGCACTAGAGCTGGCTCAGAGCTGAGCTGCACAAACCTTTGATCATCCCTGAAATAAATAATTTTGATGGTTCCAAAAGGTTTGCTAAGACTGCTGCTTCCAGGGAGGAAGAGACTTGGGGGAAAAAGCAGGGCAGCTGCTCCAGTGAGGACTTTCTGCTGCCAGGAGCACACTGGCAGCTCGCTCAGCCTGTCTGTGTGAGAACTGGAAGGTCTCAGGAGGCATACGGGATAAAACAGGCTTTGTATCTGTGGCTGTCCTCTGTGTTTCCAAATCTCACTCCCTGTTTTCATTCCTCTGTGCCCACCAGGAGTGCAGCTCACACACCAGCACAAGGGAAGGGCATCTCAAGGCTACAAAAATGGACCTTAACAAGTGTCTTAATGCAGGCTAAGCCCAAGTTTGGGTTTTGCTTGACCAAGTTCTGGAAAACTGCACTGAGAGGGGGCTCTGTGGAAGGGATCAGGATGACCCTTCTCGAGCTACACCCACCTGTGTTTAGATGGCTCAGTTTATTCTTCTGACTTTATAAGCGATGGAGAAGTGTTTTCTGGCACCCTACAGTGAGTGCCTAGAGTGAGGGAGATAACCTGCACCCTAGGAGTGCCTGTTTGTCTCTGGCTGGTGTGTAACCATTCCCACAGCAGGAGGCCACTCTCTTCCTATATCAACTCTCCAAGCACACAGACTTCTGAAAAGATTTTGCTGGAAGAAAATACTAAGTTTAAACAATGTGGAGGAACTCTGAGGTTCAGTATTTGTAAGGTCATTTGAACTCTCATGCTGACAGCTCTGAAGTGGATTGTTTTTGCCATCTTACCTTTAAATTAGACTGCAAATTGCAATTATTGGATATCTGAGAGAACATTATGCTGTGCCAGAAGTGATCACGAAGCCTCTGTGAAGATGGAACAGCTTAAATGAAAAGAAAGTGCATGAAAGCAATTTTTTGAAAGGTGGAAGCTGCCATGGATGAACCTTGACAAGAGGAGAATGAAATCTGAGAATCTTTCTTTTGAAGTATGAAAATTAATTCAGAGGCCCCGTGGACCTGTGGCACTGATACCAGGAAATAAACCCTTGTGTTTACAGAGTTCTGGTGCAAATTCAGCATCTTTCATGGTCTGAGTATAGTCAAATGCTGCAGTATGGTCGATGTCCCACTCTTATTTACTATTTCTATCAGGGAAATCTCAATGAATCACAGTCATAAACTAAGTTCCACATTGTACTATACATATGCAGAAAAGAAAAAGTTCTCCTAACTTCAGATTTTTTTACAATCCCCATGTGAAAGGAGCTAGGACACTCAGTCCTCTTTGAACTAAGAAATGTTCTTGATTAGCTCAGATGGCTGATTTTTAATTGCTTCTAATCAAAGCACTTAAAACAGGAAACCTCTTGGTAGCCTGTAAGAATTCTTTCATCCGCCTTCTCTTTGCACATGAAATTGCTTTATTGTATCTCAAATTAACTTGTAGGATCCAGGAAGGAGCACAACCTCTATTTGTGCATCATGTAGCATGTGGGGGTTAAATCTTCACTGAAATTTGTAAGTAATACCACAACACTAATACCCTCCAACCTCCCCACAGGTCCATGACAGGTGAATGAGCTTTTCTGCACCCCAAGTCTCTCCTGATTTCCCATATTTGTGTCTTGCTGAAAGCAAGGATGTCCTGGAGGAACACATTTCCTCACGATATCTTTGGAGTTTACTTAGAGGTGGCACACGGTTTTATGCCTGGCTCAGGGATACCCATGGGCATGAATAACTTTGGGGTCATTATCAAATCTGGTGAAGATGCATAAAAGGCCGAAACATTCTCTTGTTAAAATTTGCACCATCTTGGGGAAGACAGGATGGAATAATTTTCAAGTTTTCAGCAGTTGATTGAATTTATGCCGAAGCTATAGTGAAAAACATTCTGCGGAAATTTGAAGGAAGTTTACTTTTTTTATTCCTTCCATGAGAACAAACTGTCTACCATAAAAAGTATCCACAGAACACTTTCAAGAAGCCTAACTGGTTATATTAAGCAGTGTGGATGTTACCCAAGTGCACAGTATTAGAGTGTGCACACTGATGCTGGCTGACAAGCAGTTTACATATTAAAGTGATGGAGCCTGTTGTGAAGGACTGATTCACTCAGTTCCCTGAAGGCTTCATTTACTTAGTTTAGACCCTTACAGAGATTCTCTCTGGCAAATCCCATGTACAGAGAACGCTGCCCTGCCCTCTTGCTGAACAAACTCACACTCTTCTTTCCCATAGCTGAGCCTTGCAAGTGACCTGTGTTGCCGCCTCTCCGGTGCTGTCGAGGGACACTTCTCTGCGTGGTCATCTTGGCTGTGGTAACCTCTGGGGTCGGGGGTGCAGGACAGCTCAGATGCAGCCTGATGCTTTTTTGTGCCCAAACCTCCGGCAGACTGAAAACCTGAGACTGAAATCTGGTTTACTACAAACATGGATTTTGCTCTTGGCATCATGCAGTTATCCAAAGTTTGGTTAGTTCCCTTTCTATCACCCCGTGGCACCTTCTGCAGTTTTGTCTTTAAGCAGTTTCAAGTGTTGTGTAAATATAAGAATCATGGAAGACAGACCAGTTAACACATCAGGCTTTATTGATGGCCATTCCCTCCAGTCACCCTCTGACTCTGGCTTTGCTTGAGCCATGTTTTTGTCTGGGTACTACATTTCCACTCATACTGATCAGATTTTAGCGTTCTTTGTCACACAGAAGTTGTGCATTTTCTGATATTGTGCCCTACATTGCTGACATTCCTCTTGGGCTGACCAGTAAACATAATTTGCTTGCTCTGAATACAACCTTTAAACATTACCAACTTCCCTTTCCAGTTTCCAGTATCTTTTCCTCCACAGCTCGAGTTTGCAAGTGATTTCAGATGTTTGAGCACTGGTCACTATCAGGTTTACTCAGCTTGTAGGTGCCTGCTTGTTTTGGCTATTTGGACTAAGTGCTTCTCCAGGTAAATTTTTTATACCTACAGTAATTTAGGCAAACAAATCCTCTGATGACAGGGGGAAGAAAATTTGCTGAATGTTTGTCACTGTGTGCTTGTGGCCAACAAAGAACCTGAAAAATGCTGCTATTATATTAAATCCTCTGTGTTTGCGTCTCACCACTTGGCTTGTTTGTCAGTGGAGTTTATAGCACAAAATTCTCAAGCAGCATAGATTGTTTCTCCCTCCAAAACATGTGGCACATTTATTTTCTTGGAAGAGCTGATGCTAGGCAGAAGCATCTCTCCAACACAGCTAGGAGTAACTCTTGTCCAGGCTTGTTCATTGCTTTGCTGCTGAAGGGGAGTGAAATCTACTTAAACTATGTGGTGTATGTGCCACTGATGCCATGGGTGGCATCACCAAGGAATTTACACAAATGACTTTATCTTAATTCAGTGGAAAACTACTTTTGTTCTGGATGTTCTAATCTGCCATTTATCTCTGGTCTTGTCACAGGCATGAGGAATGAACTACATGTGTGGGAAGTTGGTAGATTGGAAACTTGTCTTTGATTTGCTTTCTTTGCATCTTGCTGTCTTGGTTTGAACAGAAGTTTTGGCTCTTTTCACATTATGTTTGCCTGTACATGGCCAAATTTTCAAAAGAAACTAAATTAGATGAAGCAAAAAGTCGGAGCTTTCTCTTGTTTGCTGTCGATAAAAGGAAACTCAGAATATAATGATCTCACTTGGAAATCAAAACTCCCTCTTAACAACTCCTTGAGTTAAATTAGAGTGCAGTACAGAAAAAGGTTTGAAGATACTACACTGATCAATTTTCTTTACTTTTTCAGAAAGGGGCTGTTTGCTGGCATGAAGCTGAAGAAGAAGAAAAAAGGCGAGAAAGGGCTGACTATTGCAAACAAAGATGCATTGGGTAAGCCTCATAAATCAATATTGCAACAGGGAAGAGCAGGTGGTGGGGGATTATATTAGATCTGATTTCATGTGAACTCATTTGAATTGTGTCTCAAGGCTTAGCATAGATAAAAGAGGCAGTAAACTCCTTATCACTCCCAAATAAACAGAGAGCTAATTCTTTTTGCATTAACTGTTTCATGAAGTTCACGTTCAGATTCTCTGAGTTCATACTGCTCTATCTGGCAGAGTACACTAAAACTGTTAGCCTGCCTCTTACCATAGAGAGATGGCACATTTTTGAGTTTTTTTTCTACTTTACAGGCAGATAATTTACTACAAGTGTGTAATTCCTCTAGAAGTTCTGCTTCTTTTAGAAACTATAAATACCCAGCCTGCATAGGCTCTGATGGCTGGATGGGCTGGCTCAATAAAGCTGGCAGCATTACTCAGTAGTGTGCCTGTTGTGGGTGCACACGGGGTGAGGAGAGCAGCTACAGCCACATAGATATCGGAAATGATTTTGCACAGGAGGGCAACTGCTCCTGTAGTCAATGCTGCTCCATACGGACCATGAGAGTATCACTAACTGAGACACCCAAATAAATAAAATACTCAGTTCACGATGATAAATTCACTGCTCTGCTCCAAGTGAGCTTTTTGCTACTAGAAATCAGACACGGGTTTTACTTCCTTGTTTGTTTTCTTCATCAGGTGATCATGATGAAACTGCAAATTTTCTCCACGACACTCTTGGAAGACAAGAAGAGGGAGAGGAAGACCTAATGAGCAACGATGCTCTGTCAAGTGCTTTTGGATCCTTAAGCCCAAATAGGAAAAGGTGCTCCTTCATGTATCTTACCTAACATCCCCCTGAACACCTTTTCCAACCCTTCCTGGGAAGGGCATTATCCTAGAACAAAACATCTTACAGAAGATCCATTTGCTGACAGCAGTGATCCCTTCACTCCTGCTCTTCCACATGACAGAGTGGAATGCACTTGTCAGCTCAGTGATATCACCAGATGCTATCCAGTGCAGGGAGAGATTGAAACGGATCCTGAGAGTGCCTCAACTGTGCTAAGGAACTCTGCTGAAGAAAATGAGCCAAAGGGAACAGCAACCTCTATAGCGAAGAGCTTGTGTATTTGTGTTTTTCACACAGGAGAGGAATGCAGTCCGGGGAGGAATGGAGTCAGGTTTGATGGGATCAACAAGAGAAATCATTGCCATGCATGATAGGCAGCTTCACTGGTTTCTGTGGATGCAAAACATTTCCCTATCAAAAAGTATATGAGAAAGACAGAGCTGGTCTCTGCTGATGAAATCAAGCCTAACAGTTCACAGCAAAGCTGTCTGCCATAAATAACACTCATTTACTGTTCAGAAGTCTTTACAATGTGTGTCCAAGTACCAGCTCTTGCCTAGAAATGTCTAATGACATCTTTTGTCATTTAAACAGGGCAAAGCTGGTAACCAGAATTCATGAAGAAGAGATGAAATCCCAGAACTACCAGGTGAGCAGGGAGTGACAGCCCTTACGTGCCTGTGAATTCCCCAGGCAGGCTGGACCTGAGCCCAGGAGTGTCCATGGTGTCCTTGTGCCCCACAGATTGCCATCACCATCATCGAGGCCAGGCAGCTGGTGGGTGAGAACATCGATCCTGTGGTCATCATCGAGATAGGTGATGAGAAGAAGCAAACAACAGTAAAGGAAGGCACAAATGCCCCTTTCTACAATGAAGTAGGTGCTTTCTCTTAAAGAAGACACTTTCTTCGATGGTTCTGGGTGGACTCTGCCATTTGGTAGCTCATAAGGGGATGAATTAAGTTTGCAGCAGTTCCACGTCTGAGCAGAGAGGTCTCTCCAGGAGACAAAGCACCAGCAATAGCTCCCTTGGATTTTAGATCTGCTTGCTCTTTTTCTTCTCAAGGTCTATCCAACCTGTTCCCCACCCTCTCCACCACATTCTGCCTTACCCCCACTGCTGCTGCAGTTTTTCAAATTATCCAAATTATTCAAATTATTTGGGAGCTTTGTCTGTACTGCACCCCTCCACATACACCTCCACTTCCTCTTCTGCTATTTCATGGTTTCAGCCTTTCCTTGACATATGTTTGTTCCAGCTGATGACAAACGAGATCAAAACAACGCCCAAAACCAACAGGTCCTTTGGGTTTCCTTGTGCCTTCTGTGCCTTTTGACAATACCTTCTGATGCAGACTGAGGTCCATGGGCATTTGTGAAGCAAGTCTTGTGCAGCCGTGAAAGGAATAGAGTAGAAAACTGGTCTGGGCCATGGCAGAAATGTCAGGGGCAAGGAAAGAGTTTTGCTTTGTCCACTGCTGCCCCCCAGCACCCCCAGTGTCTCACCAGGGCTCTGTGCAGTAACACAAAATGCTGAACCATGCAGCTGACAGCGCTGGCTACAAGCCCAGGGAAGATTCTCATCTGCTGTCCTCTCTTCCCACAGTACTTCGTGTTTGATTTCGTTGGACCGCAGGTGTTGCTGTTTGACAAAATAATCAACATCTCTGTAAGTACCTAGGAAAGCTTAGCACAGTAAGTAAAGGTCATTGTTGTTTGTGTCACTTCAACTCTAAATGATTCTTAATGCAGCTAAAAAGAAATAATTTTAGGTACCAAGAGTGCTAGAAAGTCAGCATGAAGTATAGCAAAGAGAAAGGATAGAGGAGAGGATAAGGAGGAGAGTCAGCCGGCGAGATTTGAAGGACCATAACCCAAAAGGAAGACTTAGTCTGCGTTTTCAGGGACACCCATTGCTGTCATGGCAAATTGCAAGGTAGAGTGAGAAAATTCAGCTTAGCTCACTCTTCTCCTCACTGTCTTCATCCTTGTAATTTTCAAGCTGCCACTTGATTCAAATGACTGAGTTGAAACATCTGGTTTATATCAGTCCCCCAGATATGACTGTTTCTAACTAAACTAATGCAGACAACTTATCCTCAGCAGGGGCGGTCTGGGAGTGTCAGTGGTTGGTTGCTATCAGCATGGGAGCAGTCTCCAAGAGTTCAGTGCTGCTTCTGCTGCTCGCTGCAACTAAAGTCCCTGCAAAACTATCGGGGGACCTTATTGCTCTCTACAAATACCTGAAACAAGGTTATAGACAGGTGTGGGTTGGTCTCTTCTCCCAAGTAACAAGAGATAGGACAAGAGGAAAGGGCCTCAAGTTGCACCAGGAGAGATTTAGATTGGATGTTAGGAAAAATTTCTTCACTGAAAGGGTAGACAGGCGTCGGAATAGACTGCCCAGCAAAGCGGTGGAATCACCATCCCTAGAGGGATTTAAAAGGCATGTGGATGTAGCAGCTGGGGACATGGTTTAAGTGGTGGACTTCGCAGTGCTGGGTTAATGGTTGGGCTCCATCTTAAAGATCTTTTCCAACCTAAAGGATTCTATGATTCTGTGACATCTCAGAACTGTCGTGATGGAAGACACACATGCTCTTGGACTTGGAGCATTAGATAATGATGTGCAGTTTGGAAGGCCAAGTCTACGGGGCCACTTTAATTATCTTGTCCAAAACTCACCACCACACGTAGCAAAGCTGCTAAGGAATTAAAGATCTCATGAGGCTCTGGACAGTGCTCTATTTGTATTATTTAGAAATATCACAAGCTGTGCACTTCATGAACTATTTTTTTTGCTAAAAGTCCATCCATTTTGTCAGAGATTTCTCTGGCAAATAAACAGTGTGTTGTTGCTCCAGGAAAAGTTCTTTTTCTCTGAAGTGCTTTGTCTATTTCAATAATGTACACCAGGAAAAGATCGGTGCTCATTGAGCTTGACAGAAACAAGCAGTGCTCAGGAGCTGTAGGACACATCTTTGTCTACTTCCTTTTCTGAGTTGCTACTAGAGTGACTTTTCCCAGCTACAGAATGAAATGTGTTCATTTACACATGGACAGCTGGACAACTAGGTTTTCAATGCTGGGAGTAAACTGACAGTTGGAATCCATAAGTTCCATTCAAATCCACTGTATCACATACCGAGCTCAAATATACACTATATAACTATATATAGTTATACTCTATACACTACATATATACTATACATATGCCATATATATACTACTATATATATAACTACATAAGGTATCTGCAGATCTGATCTCCTCTTATATGTGAGGACAGAATTTACTACAGGCTGACAAAGGCATGGGAGCAGATATCACCTCACTGCTATGACATATTGCAGCGTGTGGCCCCATAGGTGTTTCAGACATGGTTTGTGTATCAGCACAGTGCCAAGGCACCAACTCCTGTGTGCTGATGCTGCTTCTGTTGGGGATGTAGAGTTATTTTTCTCTGAGACATGGCCAGTCTTTCCACTCTCACATTCTTTTGATAAAGATTCCACATCTTCAGTGGTGGAGGGGAAAGTGCCAGCTTTCTGACTGCATTGGGGGTGTGGGAAAATGTGTCACCATTACCTGCTGTATATCTCCACAGTTTCATCAGGCTCAGCAAACTTACTTTATTTATAGCTGATGAAGGTGCAACACTAAGAAATTAAAGGTCTTCTAGGTAAAAACGACTCTAGGAAAAAGCTCAGGAACAACAACGAACTAACCTTGGGCAGTGCTCATATATGCTGCTGAAAACAGAGATTCATTACTTTGCAACATAGTTTTGGAGAATGCAATCTATCAGGGGAATAGAAACAAAGAGAGGAAATATATGTGCTGGGAGTGAAGGAAACCCTGAGGGATGGAAAGTTTCACAGCACTTGCTTAGCGTGAATCTCACTTAAGAAGAAACAAAGATTGGCAGCCCCCATTATTAGCAATAATTAATGCACCGAATTTGCTTAATCTGTAAAAATGAATTTACCTGCATATGGAAGCTCAAGGAAAACAAAACAGAATAGTGCCCTTGTCCATCAGTTTAGCAGTTAGTTTAGCTGTATTCAAACCCTGCATTTGAAAGAAAAATGAGACTTTCAATTTCCCAGCACCAGCTAATTACTGGATTTTTCTCTTCATTATTATCTTCCCGTACATTTCAGCAAACTCATAGTAATACCATAGTAAAACTAAAGTGCCCCTTTTGTGCTAAACCTGTATCTCCCTTACTGAAATATTCCTCAGTATAACACTCTGCGTGTTTGTGCTCACTCAGAAAATCTGAAGAAAATCCTTCAGTCATCTACAGTCAAATGTGAAAAGACACAAATCTTTAATTAGACATGGTGTGGACGTGATGCTTCCACTCAGAGAAGACAAGAGGTGGTTGCTATAGAATTCATGCTCACTTGCTTTGTTGCATTGGAAGAAAATACACTTGGAAAAAAAAGGATGAGGAAAAATGCAGAGTGTTTGATAAAAGCAATTAGTTGTTTCCTCAGCATTAAAAGCAACGTGTACTGCAGGGAGTGGAAACCTGCATCATTTCAGTGGAACAGGAGCATTTACATTTCACAAAATGAGAAGCCGAGAAAAGCGGTGGCGCGCAGTTTGTTTTGAAAAGAAACCTCACTTCCGCCCCCGGAATTCCTCTCTCGCTGAACTGTGCAACTGCATGGGATCAGAGAGTTTTGTTTCTTCTCGCTTTTAAGTTTTTTTTTCNTTTGCTTGTTAAATAAACAGTTTTTTCCACTTTTCTCCGAGGAGATTTACTCCCGAACCAAGAGTGGGAAGTGGCTGCTAGAATTTGGCCCTTTAGGGGAGAGCTCCTTTGGAAGTTTCCTTCCAAATTTGTCCCAAACCAGGACACAAATCCAGCGCAAAATTGCAGAAGTCTTCCTATCCAGAAGTATCCTTATCTACAATGTGTAGGTCCAAAGAGAGGATGTATTCGAGACTCCTGAAATGCTGTCAGAGGCTTGATTGCTTTCTTCCAATATTTAGGTTTAGCTTCTGTGGACTTAAATGAGCTTAGTTTCTCTTTGCAATTTGGGCAAGGTGTTCCAGAAAATTCAGGCTTTTCCACAACCAAGGAGTAGGTTTCAACCTTTTAAGCTATTCTGAAACCAGGTGAGACATATTTTTGAGAAATACAGTTCTAGAGCAAACCTTCCCTTAGAAGATGTTGCTAGCCTCTGCCTTGAATGTAAAGTGAACCGCAAGCAGGTATTTGAAAACCAGACATGGAAATACGTAAGTCCAGGAATCATGGCAATTGAAAATTATTAATTAAATTTGAATTAAATTAAATTAGATTAAATTCATTACTTGGTAGGAAGAATACAGAGACAGACTCACTGGGGCCTGCTAGCCATCTAATTTACATCTATATCACTTCTCTGATTTCATTAATATTGTGGGGTGTAGATTAGAATTCTGTCTCTTGGTTTATGTGCACATCAAAATGTTGCCAAGAAACGCTTAAATTCTTTTTCCTCTGAGTGTACTAAGTTTTTATGGCAATTCAGCTGTTGCACAGAAAGTGACAGGATTTCTGCAGCCTAGTGTGAAACTAGTTATGTCCCATGTGTTTATATTCATTATGATTTATTTAAAACTGCCAGGGTAAGTAATATAATCACACCTGCTCTGAAGGAGCATCCATCTAATTCCTGCTCTGTAAAACCCAAGGACCTGGGATGAACCTGTATGATTCCACTTAGATGCAATTATATTGTTTTCTAAATTGGCAGAATGTTGGGTAAAGAACGTATTTCAAATACTTACTGTATCTGCTGTGGCTATGTGCCCCCAGTTTTGGGTGATGCTGGATGTTGCTACTCACTGCCTCTGAACCAAATGTGATCTCTGCTTGGATGCTCTTTCTTATGCTGACTGGGAAGAGAGATAGTGCCATTCTTTAATCAGCCTTTTCCTAACAGGTTATGCACAATAAACTGATTGGGAGTGTGCTGATAGGCTCCTTTAAAGTGGATCTGGGGACGGTGTACATCCAGCCAGGTGAGTGGTGCATTGTCTGCCCTTTTTGTCTGTTAAGCGAGATGTGAGGCAGGGAAGGAGAGGAGAGGGAGATGCGCTGCTTTGCCACTGAGATGGTCGTGGTTTACACCAACTTAAAGCTTTCAGGAGAGTTGTTTTCCTATTTGGGTAGCAGAGTACCAGCCAAACTGTTGGAAAGAAGTTCAACACTGAAAACACTTTGGCAACCTGCCATTGGTGGGTAGCACTTTTCAAGGATGGCATTTCTTTAAGTGGTCAGAGTGGGCAGCTGAATGTTCTACAAAACACAACTGCATTCATTTGTCACAGAGCATCCAAAGCTCTGCCGCCTGTGTTGGGGTAGAAGGAGTGGATGGAAGGAATGGTGATGAGAGCACAAGACAATAGGAGGAGCAGACCGTAACAAGAGAGAGAAGATGACAAAGAGGTGACCATGGGTCCACTTGACCTGTCATCTTCAGAACTGTTCAGTGCTTTCTGAAATTTGAAGCTAAGATTACTTACCTCTCTTTTGGTGTTTTTCACAACCATCCACAAAACCTGTACCTTTTTCTCTTCCATAATTACTCAAGGACATGGTCTCTTCTTTGTCATTGGGAAAGAACATATTTAGGCCACTTGCTGTAGACGTCACACAGTTACAGCAGGAGTGCAGAGTCATTCGAGCCACCCTGCCTGCAGGGTTCCTGTTAGAGTCAGTAGAGAGAAATGGCCTATCTGAAGTGAGCAGTCTATGTCCGTGCTCAGGCTGTGTTAGTCTCTGAATTCTGTCCCGTACCTCCTGCTCACACTGTAACAGGAGGGTGGTGTCTGAGGGTTGATCTTGAGCTCATATCCCTGGTACACTGTGGTCGCTCCTTCCCAGTCCTTTACCCACCCAAGGTGATGTCCAAAGACGACATGAGCTCTTAGGACCTTTCTCTATGGGGTTGTTGAAGCAGGGTTACAGCAAGGGCTGTTTTGGGTGAATAGTCTTGTACATTTTCCCCCTTGAAAGATGGAGCTGAACCTGCTTCTGGCTAATTCTTCTTCCTCTGATGGCTGTCCACTCTCCTTCTTCCCTTTCTCAGCTGTCTGCCAGTGTTACAGCGGCCACAGCACTCAGCAAGGGTTTTGCTGCCAGGGAGTTTTGAGATCTTCAGACAGTTCTCATCAAAGAGGTGGCCTTTCCTCATAAAGCCTCAGCCTTAGTTCAGCTGCTGAAATCTCACCCAGGCTTCCACTGGTCTTTACTCATTGATCTCAGTAAACACTGACGAAAATGAGCTTGTTTCTGACAAGCTCTGGATCAAATCCTTTGCTTGCCTTTTTGGTCACACAACATTTTGGACCCTCTAGAAGTGTCTGGTAAAAAAGTACATTTCAGCACAATCCTCCTGACAGCACAAACGCTGTTTGATGTACCTTTTCTGGGAGTGAAGAGGAAAATACTTGCATTTTTTATATCCTCTGTTTGAGTGTTTAAGCTTGTCCTTCTTACAGGTCATCAGTTTTGTGACAAGTGGGCACTTCTCACAGACCCTGCTGACATTAGGACAGGAGCCAAGGGGTACCTGAAGTGTGACATCAGTGTGACTGGGAAAGGTGATGCAATACAAGCTACACAGAAAACAGCTGATACTGAGGAACAGATTGAAAAGTACTGCAATAATTTGTTGTTTGTTTGGTTTTTTTTTTTTTTTTTTACTGCTTTCTTCCTTACTAGGTGCCTCAATAGGTCTCTGCCCTCATTTCAGTCATTTTTCTTTTTAACTTGGGGTTAATAGCAGGGTAACATTGTACACCTGGCTGTTCTCAAGTGCTCAAAGAGAGTTTTTACAATCCTCTCATCTAAATTGAAGGGCATGTTAGGGTCGCTTCTCTGCCGCTAATAGAATTGACTGAATCCTGTTGGCTAAGTTCCAAATTACCCCTGACAGAAGGTTCACTGATCTGAAACCAATTCATGATTTCTTAAAGCAGTGAAGCAAGAAGAAAAAATATGAGGAAAGCCTATTCCTTCTTCACTCTCGGATGTGTGTGTATGGATATTTCCCTATCCTTAGATAAACTCAAGCACATTATCATTCTCCTTGTAAAATATAGAAGTTCAAGGTGGTAAATATACTACCAGCATACTTTAAATTTTACTGAAGCAATGTTTCTGGTCAGTACTGACAACCTGGACCAAGTGTGTGGAAAGTCATCAAGTTGATGGAGCACATGGTCTATGGGGAAAGGTGGTGGGTGTTGGTTTTCGAGCCTAAAGAAGAGCACTCAAAGGGATATCATACATGAAGAGGGCAGAGACAGGCTCTTTTCAGATGAGTGGCTCTTTTCAGTAGAAGGATGAGAGGCTTTGGAGGCAGGTAAGGACAACGAAATTTCAGAACAGACTTTTTTTGCCATGGAGACAGTCAAATGAAACAGGGGCCCAAAGAGAGTGGGAAATCTCTGTCCTTGAAGATATTCAGAATTTACTGAACAAGGTCCTGAGAACCTTATCTGACTAGACCTGATTCTATATCACATAGAAAGTTCGCTGAGTAATGCCATATCATTTTGTTGTGGTAAAGATTTTTTTTGTTCAGATGAAAAAAACAAATTCATGCACCTTTTTGTGTCTTCTCAGGTGCATGCTAAACCAAGGTCACAATGCTGTTGGAAAAAATATCACTTCATTGTCCAAGTTTTCAATTTTGAGAAAACAGCTTCTCTTTTCCTTTCAGGAATCTCTTGATCCCCAAAGGCTTTCCATCTGAAAGACCATGGGCCAGATTTTATGTGAGAATTTACAAAGCAGAAGGACTTCCGAAGATGAACTCTAGCATCATGGCCAACGTCACCAAAGCATTCATAGGCGACAGTAAGGACCTTGTGGATCCCTATGTGGTGGTCATGTTTGCAGGTCAAATGGTAATTGGGATCCTCTTGATCACAAAAGTAGGCCTTCTTTCATATTAACTGTGCTACAGGCAGGTGATTATGCTGATGTCCTTTAACTTATAGTTACATAAACTAGGTAAAACCTATCTTGGTCATCAGAAAATGTTCAGTTCTTAAATTATGCAGAAATAAAGTCATGGAGACACTTAATGCCAGCAGATCTAATATCAGCTCACAGCAGTAGGTTAGAGGCAGGCAGCAGGAGAGGAAAGAGAATTCTGTAGCACTGTTACTAAAACGTCGAGTTACAAGACAGTGATTTACCCAGCATGGTATTAGGTAAGTGCTATGTTCTGGTCTCCCTAGAGTGAAATAAGGAAGCAGGGCTGAAATCAGTGAGGATGGTTCAATCAGGGTTTTAGGGCTGTGTATTGATTTCTGAATTACTCTGCTGAAATTCAGGACCCTCTCAGCTTTCCTGTGGGCAGAGTAAGCATTTTAGCAGAGTGGTGGTGTTGCCTGGCTTCATTGCTCCTAGAGCAACTTCAGCATCAAACATGGTGTGACAGATTACTGCTTAGAGGGGCCTCTGACTCTGGTGGAAGAGGAGTGTAGAGCAGGTCCGGGGACCTGGTTCTCCTGGGGTACACGGTGAAACACTGTGTCAGGGAGCCTGTCTTGATTATTGGTGTAAATAATCAAAGGATCAAAATGGAAACTATTTTAAGCCAGCAATGCTTTCTGTGTGCAAGGAAGCCTTAGGGACAGCTCTAGTTAGTCCTTTCCAGATGTTTCAGGCATGAGAATGAGACTCTCAGTACTGATTGCATATTTTATTGTGAATCCAAATTGCAAAGTACTACTTCTTAAACTACTGTGGGTTAAAACAGGCCAATGCATGCAGCACCTTCAGGTTCAGTAGAGGGCTGAAGAAGACAAGAATAGGTCACTGATGTGAGTTCACACACTGGTGTGCAAAATATGGTTTTATAAGCAATGTTGGTGGGTTTTCTGACTCAGTTCTCCCCAACTATTGTGCAAGTAGAAGTCATGCCATGGCCAGTGACTGCACAGACTGTGATACAGTCCTGCCATCTCCTTAGGTTTGGAGGAATATCTCTAGGACCTACCCCTCTTGAACACAGGCATATGTCCAGAACATGAACCACAATAATCATATTTTATGCTAGATAAATTGCCTCATTTAAGGTAATCCCATTGGTACACGCAGCCCGACATCTGTAATGAATTTAGTCTTTCATGAGAAAAGCTGTGCTGCATTACCACTACCCAGATATTTCAAAAGACATTTGAAGATGTGCAGTTTGTAGCAGAAATTCCAAAGTCTGGCTTTACAAATACATTTTGTGGATAAGGGTCCTGAAGAATTAGATTTTATTCCAGGCTCTGCTGTTTGCTGGTGAGAATTCTTTAGCCGTAATGTGGTCTTTTATTAGATATGTAGGGCAAAATGAACAAGCTAATAGAAAAGCCAAAGTACTTTCAAGTACTACTTTCAAGATAGGATATTTGTGCTTTAAAAATGGACAGAGAGATGTTGCTAAGTGTAACTTCTGCTGTAATCATTTCCATCCTCCAGAGTTGAACCCCTCTGGAATTAAATTTGCTGGACCTTCATTTCAGGGACGGACAACAGTGCAAAAGAACTGTGCAGATCCAGTGTGGCACGAACAGGTTATCTTCAAAGAAATGTTCCCCCCACTCTGTCGAAGAGTCAAAATCCAGGTCTGGGATGAAGGCAGCATGAATGATGTGGCCTTAGCCACCCACTTCATTGATTTGAAGAAAATATCGAATGAACAAGATGGTGACAAAGGTAAAGGGGAAAATGTCTGTTCCAGGATATGCCCTTAAGGTAAAATCTACTTGCATGGGATCTTGGCACTGGCTAATCCTAATTTAGGGATGTCCAGAGTTCAAGTGTTGGTTCTGAGACACCTTCTGTTGCTTAATTTCACATTATATTACGCTGTGCTCAGCGCATGGAGGGTCTGACATTGTTGTTCTTGTTAAAGGGTTGCTGCATAATTTAGTACCATCTTTGTGACTGTGGTAATAGTCTACTCTATTCCATTGGGGATGACAGATGTAAGTTTATAGTTCATGTGAGTTTCTGTTAAGCAATGAAGCCACAAACTGAAAATCACTAAAAATCAAAGGCAGAGCAGGCTTGTGTTTTTGATCTACCCACTGGAAGCAAAGTGTTTAGGTAAGGCTCAGCTGGGTGCTGTCACAGCCGAGGGAGACACTATGGACTAGTGTGTTATCCTCTGTGTGAGGAGAGGCTCCCTGTCTGGAGTCTTTTCACTGATGTTTGAGTCTACATGTATAGCCTTGTTTATGTTGTATGATCTACGTGTGGAACATGGACAGTCATCACAGCACAGCAAAGGCACAGTAACTCCTTAAACCTGCCAATTCCAATGTGTGTCTGAGTACTTAATCAGAAAGTAAAAGAAAAATTTGTATCAGTTGAGCAACATGAACTTGGAAACAGTTTGGCCTAAAGGAGAAGGCCTCCATCCTCTCCCATCATGTCCCAGTCTTAAGTATGCAGCAGCAAGCTCTTTTTTCAAGAGGTGCAATAGACTTCCTGCCCAGCACATGTGGTACCATCACCTTTTGAGAAAGAGCTCCAAACCAGCAGAGTTGGTTGGATATTGGCAGAGGTTCCTTGGTGTCTAAGAATTGCCCTGCAAAGCAGTGCTCTGTGTGAAGTGATCCCCAGCTGCACAGAAATGGGTCCAGATTTGGCTTTTGGGGCATTAGAGGCAAGATTTCTTGGAGCAGGCAGTGAGGACAGCATGCTAACCCCTAACAGAAAAGCCACAAAAGGTACTTTATCTCCAGGGTTTTTGCCTACCTTTGGGCCTGCCTGGATCAATCTCTATGGCTCACCCCGGAACCACAGCATCATTGATGACCACCAGGAGCTTAATGAAGGTTTTGGAGAAGGGGTCTCCTTCAGGGGACGTCTCTTCCTTGAGATTGCTGTGGAGATACTTTCAGGAGGAGCCCGTGAGTCGAAGTTTTCAAGCATTATCAAGGATATCAAATTGTCATCTAAAGATAAAGACTTCAAAGCACTCAAAGGGAAAGACAAAACTGAGAAAGCAGGAGAGGACCGAAAGTCAGCTTCTCCTTCAGACAAGATGAACTCAACTGAAGTGGAAGTCGAGCCATTTGAGGTACCTTTAGAGGTCAGTATGATATTAAGAGATTGGTTGTCATGTGTGTCTAAACCTCCAAGAATGGCACTGGTGTGTGTATTTAGGGTCAGGCCATATAGGACTGCTTTTTGTGCTCCCTACAGCTTCTCCATGCTTCCACAGTCGTGGGACCTTCCCATAATAATACAGCACAAATGGAGCATTAATGTGTACCTGTAACTCAAGAAACTCTCAAGTAGGATTTGGTGTTCATAAAGCTTAGTCTCCTGTCCTATTATCCCTTTTGCACTAGCTGCATCTACATGTTCCTACTAGAAACTTATCTGACATAAATCTGCTAAATGACAGAGAGCCAGTGTGGGCAGCTGTGAATTATAAAGTCTGTTTTTCTGCATTCATTCAAGAAAACCTGTAGTTGTCAATTGAAGTCAATAGAGAATCACTGACATAGAATTTGTGCAAATGCAGAGAAATAGATACAGTCTAGCCTGATTTAGTCTCTTCCTTTAATACTGCATTGCTGAGGTGGTGTTAGTGACAGGTTGACAATTCCTTTAGAAGAAGGGTTGAAAATTATGTGCTCAGTTTCAACCAGTGTTAACTGATGTTGTTTGCCAAATTCCACCTATTGTATAGGATTGCAGCATGGGAAGATCTGTACTATGGCGCTTTGAGAAGGTTGGGCAGTTGTGGAAGGGTGTGTGGGCTTGGGAGCTGAGCCAATGTTTGAGCTTTGCTTCTCTGCTCCATCACGTCAGTGTCTGGGAGCAACAGCAATTGCTGCATATGCAAGCTCATTTTTTTAACCCTATAAATAAGAAAAAAATATTCTCATAACCAATTTTCTCCCCACTTCACTATATCTACTACAACTACCTGACAGGAGGTTGTGACAAGGTGGGGGTTGGCCTCTT
The DNA here is from genome assembly GCA_013397755.1 of Cnemophilus loriae. NCBI lineage: Eukaryota > Metazoa > Chordata > Aves > Passeriformes > Corvidae > Cnemophilus > Cnemophilus loriae. Next base: position 1,017,277 of record VZTF01005570.1, read on the forward strand.
GTCGCGGTCCCCTAGCAATAGGACAAGGGGAAATGGCCATGAGTTGTGCCAAGAGCAGTTCAGGTTGGATATTAGGAAAAACATCTTCACTGAAGGAGGGGTTAAGCTTCGGAACAGGTTCCCCCGGGAAGTGGTGGAGTCACCATCGCAGGAAGTGTTCAGAAAACAACTAGATGTGGTGTTTTGTGGTATAGTTTAGTGGGCACGTTCAGTCAAATTTGGACTTGATGATCTCAGAGGTCTTTTCCAGCCTTGATGATTCTGTGATTCTTTGTCATTTATCAAAACTTTGGCTTTTGTAGTGGGAGTTCCAGCTCACTTCTTAAGATATTCGTGTCCTTTGTTAGTTCTGATTCTTGGTCTTTCCACTCCATCTCTACAGGTAAATAGGAGTAGAGCAATTGTTTTTTGGTCTTGAGGCCTAGCCTTGAGAAGTGCCCTTCCTTGGCCTGCACCCTGGCATTTCTGGCGTGAGGGCTGGCTGGAGTGGGCCAAGGAGTGTGTTAGCAGAGAACTGCCATGGGTAATTGCAAGCCGGTTGTGTGAACTTGTGCCCTGCTCTTGCTTTATTTACTCAAATAGTTGTAAATTACTTCTGTCCCTCAGTTCTTCTCTGAAGACTAACAGAGGTGACATTCAAAGACATTTATTTCCTTAGAAATATTCCTTTATATGCAAGAAATCCATTATGAGTAGCTCAGACACTATGATCTTAGGTCCTGGCTAAATACCCCAGGCAGAGAAACAAACCCTGCTGTAACATTAACAAACATTAATAGTTATAGTAAGGATTTATTTGTGGCTGCTGTGTCTCAGTTTCAAATAGAGAATTACTAAAAGGCAACAACATGATACAGTGATGCTTGATATTCTTTTGGTTTTGACATTCAGCAACATTTCATGCTACAGTAGTCAGTAATTTTATTAGAACCCTCTGAAAGGAAAAGCAGGAACTGGAGACATTACCAATAATGCGAAAAATGTCTCATAGAGCCTCTGAGACAACAGAGACAAATTATCCATCCCCATAGCACCACTTTATTGACCTATTCCGACAGCAAGAAGATATTCAAATTTGTTTTCTTTGTAATGGGAGATAGATGCGTGTGTCATGGTCTCTGAGCCTCGGCTTTATTAGACACCCTATGCTCTGTGTTTCGTACTGGAAAAGTATAAAAAGCTAAAGTTACTCTGGACTTGCAATCTGTTTATGCTGTTGACTTTGATATATGACGCTGCTAATCGTTTCACTGAAGACCTATGCTCTTTTGCTGTGTATAGAAGAGGTTTTTCAAAATGAAGAGATCATGGGCTGTGTCAAAAACTGTTTCTGCTTTGCAGAAGGCAGGGAAACAAATATTCATGTAGAGCTGATGTTTTATTCATTGCCTCGCTCACATTGCAGAAGAAGCTAGTGCTGATCTTGCCTAATGGGCCTCAGTTTGCAGATGTTGTGAAATTAGAAGGGTTTGAATGGGAAGATCATGCCAGTTGGGCTGTAAATTTGGGGAGAACTCAAACCATAAATTATATCTCCTTTGAGCTTAGTCTTGGCTTGTGATTAATAGCTTGTTTTGTTCATGATCCAAGAGCATCAGAAGTGTTAGCTGGCTCTTCTTGACTGAGAGTCCATGCCAGGGCCAAGCAGATGCTGGGTCTCCAATAGGTGCGAACACAGCCTAGCAGAGCCATAAAACTCCACAAAAGACCATTACACTTTTCCTTTGTGCTGTAAAAAATAGTAGAAGGTAAAATAAATGACAACATTTTCCTCCTTCTTTTCCAATAGATCTATGAAGAGAAATTTGAGGAATTCCTTCTCTTTGGGACATTTTTTGAAGCCACAATGATTGATAGGAAGTTTGGGGACAAGCCAATAACCTTTGAGGTTTCTGTTGGTAAGTGTGTTAAGGTCTTATCCAAAGCAGAGAAGGAGCCTCAGGAGCAAGGGGATGATAGGTGTTACTGACTGGTGTGTCTCAGGGCTAAGGAATCAGCTTCAGAGTAGAGCTTACATTTGAGTTAACTTCTGATTACCCTGATTATAATTTCTCTGGATAACAGTTAAGGTGGGCATACTGATGCCTAGCTGTCTTACTCCCAAAATGCCTTGTATTAATACAAATCCTCTCACCCACTATATACAGCAACTTAGCCAGTATTTACCCTCTTAATCACTTGGGAGATCAAACTCAGAAAATATGCTTCAGGCAGGGTTCATTCTGCATAGTCCATTGCAATTAGTCCCTGGCCGTGAGGGAGCCCTTTGCATGGAGGATCCCTGCCCATTGTCTTGGCAAGCCCCACTGAGCTACCTGTGGGTCTGTGAGTGTGGCAGGGAGGTGATGTACAGCCAAGACTCAAGTTGCATGCACCAGCTTGTCCAGCATCCTCCTGGTAAGTCCTTTCCTCTTCCAGTGGAAAGCAAGACCATACTCCATGAGGTCCTCATCATGGAGCTAAATTATCCCTAGAAGCAGACTAAAGAGAAAATGAATACATTTTCATGAAAATTGAGTGAGTATTTTCAAAGCAGAAGAACTTTCTCTTAAGAGAGAAGCTTGAATTGGTCTCATTTCCCTTGCAGGGGTTTGATTATCTCAGTACCAGACCCACCAAGAGTCCAGGTGCACAGTAGCACCCTGGCACTTCCAGTCTTTGTGCTCATGTCCATGACTGTGCTCGGCTGTAAGGCTATGTGTGCAGGGAGAGATGCTGTGACAAACAGGGGAATCAATGAGTGATACTGATTCCTGCTGAAACTTAGGAGGAAGCTGAGCTGAGAATGACAAGAAACTAATTTAAATAGTTGGGCAAGAAATTACAGTGATTCTTGTCAGAATTAATACTAAAGATGAATGTGGCTCGGAATTCTGGGCCTGAACATCTATTACCTACCTGCATAGTTGAAATTTGGACCCAAACTTGTCAAGTTGTCATAATTTACGTGAAAGGCTGAACCAAAAATCCAGATCACGATATCATATGGGGTGATTCAGCACATTCTTCTCCTGCAGGGAATGTTTTCTGCCTGTCTCTTTTAAAATCTGTAATTATCAGTTTGATGGATGTACCTCTTTCCCAGTGCTAATTGCCCTTTGAGGCAAAATCCTTTTAGGGAAGATGATTGTATCATTAGCAGAGTTGTCTGGCATTAGGCTTGAAGCTGGGGCCTCAAAGTGTTGTTATTACTAACTCTGCAACCCTACTATGCAAAATTTACTTGTCTGAAAAAGAGCTTATCACTTCTGAGATCAAACTTTAAAATGGTCATCCTTATGTTGTGAAGAAGACAGACATTTTCTGTGTGACTCAGTGCCATATCAGGGCTCTGGAGTATAGAAATACCAACAGCAATATTGTTTTGGTTTCTGAATTTCTTTAGCAAAAGCTGAAGGTCCTGGGGGCCAGCAACCAGAGAATCACATCACTTAGTGGTGTGATATACTAGGTATATGTCACATGGGACAGGTAAGGAAGCACTGTCCTGGAACCTGACATTTCAGGGACAAACACAGCCTGTCAAAACCTTTATAAACTGTGGCATGGTTAAAACAGCTAAATGAACAGGAGGGGACAAAGATTTTCCCCTGGTATGACTGGTTGTTTTCTTTTTTTAAAACCTCATTCATGTTTACCACCTCCAAGTTAGACATCTCCTGTAACCCTGGGTCTCTAGGTAACTTTGGAAGTACTTCTGATGGGATGTCAGCAGGAGCTGGAGGGAAAAAGAAGACACATAATGGAGAAGCAGAAGAAAGCCTTCTGCATGAGGGAGAGGATGATATTTCTCATGACCTTGGAGTACCCCTGATATCTACCACACCCCCCGAGAAGCCACTGATCACAGGGGGGAACAGGTGAGGAGCTGTGTTTCAAAACCTCATCATGTAGGACTCTGGTTCTTGTTTTACAATCTTGGGGAACTCAGTGATGAACCTTGGCAGCATTAAAGAGTTTGTGTGAAATGGAGGCTTTCAAGTCCTCAATTACATCTTTCACAGCAATAAATTTTTTAGTCTTTACTGAAGTGAACAGGCTCTGAGCCATTTTATACTCATCTGATCTTGGCCTCGTGGGTTCTTGAACCTTTTCTAAAAGGGCTGTGTTACACCAACCGTACATTGCAAAGCTACAGCAAAATGCAACTTCTTCAGTGCCATCTCTGATTTAGTGTCCCACACTGTGATCACAGGTAACATCCAGCCAGTGTTCAGCTCCAGAAGTACAGTGTCACATGTGAAATACTGAAATCTGGTCAAGGCAAAGTCAGCTTCTCAGAACACTTTCTAGAGCTAATAATTACAGATACAGACTCAAATAGCAAATGGTAACAGAAGTAGGAGGAACTAGTCCTTGAGAAAAGAAATGGAGCAACAGATAAAAACATGCAGAACAGTTCTTCTAAATGGCCTTGTTTATAAATAGAAATGTAAAAGTTTAATTTATTTGAAAGATGCTAATAAAAAGAAACATTTTGTTTGTTGCTTTGGTAGGTAGAACAACCCCTGATACTGGTGACTGCCAAGATTAGATGGTACCTCTTTCTTTAGAAGGCCAAGCAGTCTACAGATATAAGGACCAGGAGGAAAATATCAACCTGGATCTGTTTGGTTTCTGGATGTCTGTAAATTTAAAAAGCACTTTCATTCTTTTCTGCAATCGATAGCTCATATAGATTAAATAAGAGCTAGTGAAAGAAAACAAGAATAAAAATATCACAGCAAAAAATTTTGGGTTTGCAGCAAGTAAAAAAGAGAGATGAAAAAGCTCAGTGTTTGATAGAAAGATATGTTTTTCCTCATTAACAGAACTGCAAATTTGAGTACATGCAGAGGGTTATTATCCTCCCTGAGAGAGTCTGAGTTTTTTTAGTTTTCCTTAACAAGAATTTAAATGTAAAGAATCACTGTAAAAGAATAAATCACTCTTCAAATCAGCTATTTGCTTCTTGACTTTCTCTAGTATTAATAAAGTTTTCTCTCATTAATGATCCCTTTTCCTCAAATTTATGTAGAATGCTGCATCTTTTATTCCGTCTTGTGCTATTTAAAACAGTTTGGTCAGCCACAGATACCAATTAATGAGTTTTTCACTGTCTTCTCATAATGGCATCTTGCTGGTTTCACCACTGGATATTTTTAGTATGAATCAGTACTTAATGGGATATACAGTAGTTTAGATAAACTGCATTTTAGATTCATAAACGAACAGTGGAAAACAAAAAGAAGAGTATATTTTGGAGATTAAAATCCCTAACTAATTAAAGGAACAGGCAGAGCAATAGGATTTCTGAAGCAGACACCATGAAACTGCCAGGAGTTTTCCTCATTTATGTCAAAACTTATGCTAAGGATTAGCTAACACTGAAAAAGTGATTACTTGAAATTGTAATAGTGGGAATAATAGACATGAATTTTCAGTTTTCCATTTGAATTTTTTCATGGCTATATACTCTTCTTAGTAAATCCAATGAAAAGGCCCATAAGCTCTATGAATTTCAGGTTAAGATGTTCAAGCCCTGAGAGATAGTTGAATTGATTTTCTGTCTTATGAAAGCACCAAGTTAATGACATCCAAGGCCTGTGTAGCTCCGCTGTGCACCAAATTCAATGGATAATGCTCACCTTGCTATTGAAGAGAGAGAAAATGGAAAATTCTCTCTCTTTTGATATCACATAGGGCAATAAAAATGAAGTTGTAAAGAAGATATTAATCTTTTTAAATGGAAAAAAAATCACACATAAACCTCTTAGAGAATGTGTGTAAGTTTGGAGTCATTGATATGACACTCAAGAGCAACAAGTGATTTGGTTTCCATGGTCTTGGCTTGGTGATCAAACACGTGGCCAGTTCTGTCTGAAATCACTGAGACTATCTGAGGCCATTAGAGCCGTGGCCAGAAGAACGTGAAGTGGTTTATAAATGTTCATATACTTTGAAAAGGTCTTCACTGTCCCACCATTTATATAGAAAATGAGGAGACCTCTATTGTTAAATCCGGTGTGGCTGAACAATTGTTTCATGAGGCTGTAGTATTTATATAAAGGAGGACAACGTGCTTATCAGGTACATGGACTTGACATAGTACGTATTGCAGCTCTAATCAAGACATCAAGCTTTGTGGCAGGTCTGCAGAGACTAGTTAAGCTGGCATCCTGCTCATTTTTTTCAGTGCAAGTCACTCATGCAGCTGAACCCACAAGGAAAGCAGAGTTAAAAGAAGAGTCAGTATGACAACTTGGACTTAAGATCAAAAATGTGAGAAGAGAGAGCAGTGTTTGCATTTTATCCCTGTTATTCTGAGTTTCTTATTACTTTTACTAAGCAGGCCTTGCAGATCAGTTTCTGACAGGGAATGTCAGTCTCCACAAACTCTGAAAAAGAGCATCTTGTGAAAGTAATGTGGTGTTGAGACTCTGCCATGCCTCTCCCACTGCACTGTGCAATGTGTGGAACCATTGCTTTTGAAGACGTGATCAGATATTAATCTTTGCTGCTTTTTCCCTTGTGGTTTCTCACCATTAATAGCATTTCAGAGCTTCTCTGCATGCCTTTTTCTCTGGCTTTTCTCCCACCCTGGAAAGCACTGAAATTAGATTCATTGACTTCAAACTTTTTCTTCTTCAGGGATCTCACGGGTAGCATAAGTGATGTTTGTGTTTGCTCTTTCCAGGATTTACTTATTAGCACATGAGAATTGTGTCTACAGTTTCTGTGCTGTGAGAGCACCAAACAATTTTTCTTTGCTCTGCCTCCTCTTGAGCCGCTCTTTCACCTCCATGATCTGCTCCCTACCTTGTTTTCACAGGAACTACCAGTACCTGCCATATGATGAGAGGAAGCCCTGTATCTGTGTAAAGAGCCACTGGGGCAACCAGACCTTTCGGCTGTACTTTTCCAACACTCTTGAGAAAATGGCAGATCACCTGGTAAGTGGCAACCATCCTTCCAGGCTCATGTATTCAGCAAAGTATAGCAGTGAGAGGTCACACTTCCCAAATCAGGCCTTCAGAATTTCCCCCAACTGTATTCCTTGTTATTCACTCCGTGAGAGAGTAGCTGATATTATCCGTTTCCTTTTTCTTTCCTCCAAATTGCTTTGAACTATTGGAGCTGCTCAAGTATTCCCAACCATAGCTATTTTTTTTGGCCATAGGTCTGCCTTCTTTCCTCAGCCATGTTTTATTCTTTGTAAAAACATTCAAACAATTAAAATACGAGATACAAAGTAATTCTGTCTCCTGTGGGTCTTCCTCTAATGTCTTCTTGCCATGTAAATAAGCTGGGTGCTCCTTAAAGGACATTATTTGCTCTTAGTTTTCCTAAAACATTGACAGAGATAGAATGGCAAATCATCTCATGGGCAGTCGCTCTGATGTCCTAGTCAGAGTGTTTTCCCATAATGATGGGTTTTTTCTACCCTTGTTTAAAGTTGACTATCAACAGTCTCAGGAAAGTAGGTTTTGTTGTCGGAGTTTTTTTGAAGTGACTCCTGATGTCGAATATTTTAATGTGGGGCACTCAGATTAAGAGTCTGATTCATCCCTCATTTATCCATATATATCTTGTGAGCAACAACACTGAAGTCATACTTATGCAAGGTTGTATCAGGGGAAGACAATGACTTATAACCAAACATTTTGAACACAGGTATTTGAAAATTAAACAACTGAATATGCATATGTGGAGAGATAATGTTTGTCAGTGCACCTGAACACCCACAGACCTTGCTGGAAATCCAGCTATTTATTTCAGTTTGTAAGAACAGACTCTATTCCTCAAAGATAACAGTAGGTTTTGTGATGGACCTTACATATGGATTCAGGTGACCACTGGAGTTTAAGATGTTAACTCCAGACACTTGCTAAAGTTAAGCAGCAGGGTTAGAGACAGAATCAAGAAGAACTAGCTTTTTTTCCTCCTACCTAGCGGATAATGTTTCCCACTGATTGATCTTCCTCAAAGAAGTAAGAACACGAAGTTGCTCCAAGCAGTAATAGCTTGGACTAGTAATTGGAAAGACTAGGAAAAGGTCAAAATATATTATGCTGCTGGAGTCTTTTCTCTGTGCACTTCAAGTATAATGATATATCAAAGGTTCCTTCTGTCAGGCCACAAAGTTGCCTCCCTCATTCTTGCTAGTCATAAATGGTGCTGTAACACCGACAGAATGACAAAGTGCCCTCCTGTGCATAATGGCTCTCTCATGTGTTTTTCATAGGAAGAATCATTAGAGCAAGTAAAGGACTTGATCAAGGTTTCAGAGACTGCAGCTGAGGAGAAAATGAAGAAGACCCTAAATGGTTTTATCAATCAAAGCAGGTAATAACATTTACTAGATGCATACAGAAAATCAAATTTAATGTTGGCTACAAATTCAAGGCTAGACAAGGAAACTGATGATAATTAAAAAAAACCCCAGTAACCTTACTAAGATATATATTTTATTTATTCTGCTGTAAAAGCAAAGACCTTCCCAAACTGCAGTTTCTATTTAGACAGAGAAAATATTTATTGTTATTTTACATACTCAGTATTGAAAGTAGACGACTGCCAATCATTGTCATATTATTTTGGCTTTCGAGACTCTAAGAATATGTCGTGTATGTGATAAGTAGGTTTAATAAAGTGTGTGATACATACACTGTAAAAAAAAAAAAAAGACAGGGCTAATATAAAAACAAAGGATGCCAAATATTGGTATAGATCCAGTGGGCTCTGTATCAAATGACATGATTGGGCTCAAAAGAGATATGACCCCTTACTTCTAGATATTATTAACCTATTTCTGTGAAGTGTGGTGCAGAGGTTTTGGACTCTATTCTATGAATCTTATAGATGCATAATATTTTAGAGATTTTTAGCATCTTTGTCTCTGGTTAATGTACTGCAGCAGACACAGAACATTCCAATGTATTTTAGCACATTAGTATTCTCACATTAAAAAAATAACAGATTTAAAAAACCTTGTTATTCATGTGTTCTAGGGCGTTCATGGTCTTTGCTGAAAAGAAGCGCAAAGGGTTGAACTACACTGCTTTGGACAAAAAGAGGCTCATGCTGTTCAAGCAAGAGCTGGTATGTGTGTTCTTTTCCTATAAGCATTGATGCAATGATGATTACTGAAAGCATACTGTTTTTTGGGGTTTTTTTCTATTTTGTTTTCTATTTGATTGCACCATGTGGGAATGCTTTGTAATTCATATGAATATAGTATCCATGAGCATTTATTTTAATAAATCCCACTGTGCTTAATAGAGAGTTGTCAGATACAATAAAATGAATCAGAAGATGTTATTTTTAAATATGAATAAGACATTATAATAATGAGATTATTTTTCTCATCCATGCATCTTAAAATGGAATGATGCTGAGTTCAGTGGGAAAGCACCAAATTTACACTGCTATCAGGCATTTAACTACTGTGGTGGTGCTGAACTTCAAGACTAGTAAAGTCTGGCATTTGATATTCCTGGACCTAGTAATCTCCTCCAGGGAACCAGTGAGAAGAAACTGAACTGAGTGGAGATCATCTGAATATTTATTAGCTTTTTTTACTCTTTGTAGCGCTAAAGGTTGTGCCTTCTGTCAGGATCAAGGCCCGGTAATTCCAGGTGGCAATCACATGTTTTTTTGGGACTTCCGCACATGCAGTATACACACAAACAAAGACAAAATGGGGGACATTCAATTTTTATGTTGTCCAGCTCCAAAGAGTTGACCAGTTTCTGTCGTGACAAAGAAACATTGAACGAAGTGTCTCCATCTTCTCTTTTCAACTTGAATCAAAGACTGTTTCTCTTCCAGCTCAAACTACTTGATAACAGATGAAAAGTATATATTTTCTTTCCTGACTGCAGGAAGCGATGTCCAGTGATGCCAAGGGACTCATTCAGCACCAGAAAAAGAAGATGCCACTGGATGAAATGATTCGTGAGACTCAGAGCTTTATAGATAAAATTCGATTCTTGGTTGATGAGGTAATCCACATAGAATTCAGAAAAATTTAAAATCTAGGACTTGCCTTTGATTTTCATAATCCCATGTGAATAATAACTTCTGGCTTGTTATCCAAAGAGTTCTCCTTCGGATATCTGGACCCAATCCTCTTTTGCATTAAATGGAGCTATTATCAAACCAGGGTAGGAAACGTTGGGCTGTGTGGTATGGACAGGAGGCACCACCAATGTATTTTTTTAAAATAAGGTCATCCTGTACCTGGTGGCTTGGAGAAGCCTACTTTCTGATATGAACTCGTGTCTCCACATGTACAGACAGTGTTTTGGGCAGATATGAGCTTGGAGTGTCTATATTATTTAGCCTGAGGATAACAGAAGAATTGATATATTTGGTCGGGCCAAAATCCAGCCACTGGAGAGCTGTGCCTCTGGAAGCTGCCTGTGCTAGCAAACCAAACAGGGCCATGGCTATTCCCTGGCTCAGAGACCAAGTGGCACAGTGGTGTGGTTTGCATCCTACACACAAATTCTCTTCCTTCCTAAAACAGAGTGACTCTGCTTACAGTTCCTCCGGGGAACAGCCCCTTGGCTGGTCTTTTTTTCAAACAACATTGAAGCTTTGCTTGGGGAAACATTATCTGGGACAGGGTAAAGCAGTCTCACTGAGCATCATCACAAGCAGCAAAGATGATCACATGCCAGCGTTTGAGCTTGGTCCTGGTCCTTTTTGGTTTGCTGGTATAGATGACATTGATGATATTTCCATGGTGATCTGTGGTTAAGTTATTTCCTGGGACAGAGCCATACACAGATCCTTAACTTTAGTTTCTCCTGAAATTATTTATGAAATGGGTGCTTCTTAATCACTCTACAAAGCTCTTCACCTTCAGCTGTAATTAGAAATGGAGGTGTGGACTTCGAAGCATTAAGTGACAGCCTCTTTTAGTGCAGGTGCACATCTGCCACTGCACAGGAGCCATGAGGGCATCAGCTCTTAGTAAGAGTGTTTCAACAAAAATATAATTGTGGTGGCTCATAGAAAGAATTCAGTTTTTCAATATTCCTCATTTAACAGCCACAGAATACAGTGCCTGATGTGTTCATCTGGATGATCAGCAACAACAAAAGAGTTGCATATGCAAGAGTCCCAGCAAAAAACATACTCTACTCCCCAGCAAAAGAGCAGAGAGGCAAGGACTGTGGGAAGATTAAAACTCATTTCCTGAAAGTAAGTCTGTGGCACTCTGCAAACACAGGTAATGCCTGGAGAGCTTCTTCCAGGAATAGTATTTTACAGATTCATCTTTGTAAAGTAAAAATATGTACAGATATGTATCCGCCATTTATTAATATTCGCTTCTTACATTTATGCTTGTCATTCTTTAAGCAGTCTATCATTGCCAGGCTTTTGATGTATGAGTAGTTAATTCCCTCACTACTTGTTATGGTAAGTATAGAACACAGTTTATCAATGGCTATATATGTAAACAAATAGAAAAGGTACAGCCTCTTTGCTAGCAAAAACATCACAATGGAGCACATGAAAGTCTGGGAGGAGACTGATCAGCACTCAGCAACTCAGCAAGGAAACCTAGGTATTCAGGGGTAATACAGGAATTTTTTATACTTTCTATTTAAAACATGCTAAATTTGCACAATATAGGTCCAAAATACTGTTATGGGATTATTCATGTTGAAGGAAAGCCCTAGTGGATATATTCCTACAAAGGCAGGGGGACTGGTAGTACCTACAATGGAATATTGCAATGCAATTGTTACTGTGACCATCAGGAAAAATCCAAATGCTCCAGACAACATCTGGAGCATAACTTCATATAAAGAAGACAACATAACTTCATACAATGACGTTTTAGTGGTTTTTCACCTTGGACTTCGGGGAATACTCCCATAAAGCACAGCTAAAGAGCAGATAAAAACATCTAAGATCATGAGATACTTGCTATAAATACTTGCTAATCAAAGTACTATTTGCCTGCATGAAATAAAATATGCCACAATTAACTATCCAGCCCCTTCAGAATTAAGACTTACCTCAGGAACAGACAATACTAAACTCTGAACTTAGCAGATCTAGATGAAGTGGGAAGGAAGGAAGAAAAAAGAAATAATATGTCAGGACTAGTAACGTTTTATAGGAAATGTTTTCTGACCTGCTCAGTGGAGTAGTATTTTTAGTAATACATGGGACTAACTACTGGAGACCAGCAAAACTGCATGAAATGGAAAGTGGGCTGAAGTCTGGGCAAAGTAGGGCATAAGATAACACTTATATGTGTGCAGCTGTAAGGTAGCCTGCACAAACCTCTGCATATTAGGCAGTATGCAGTTTACATAGACTGTTAGTTGAGGAAACTACTAATTCCTTCCCTAAGAATCACGGAAGTTTCTTGTGCTAAATGAGTCTCAGGGCCACTCACTGTGATGAAATGTCTTTTATCAGTATATCAGCTCAGAGAATGCTTCTTGATTTTACTCTGGCTTGGTAAAGACTCAGCATCCAGCCATCTCTCTTGAGCTTGTTGGTGATGTTGGATTTTTTCTTCAGCTCCCAGGCAAGCGCCCACTGGGCTGGACTGTGCAGGCGAAGGTGGACATCTACCTCTGGCTTGGACCTACCAGCTATGCCCACAGTGCCATGGAGAATTTGCCCGTAGGATATGAGATTGAGTTACCATCTAACACCAACTCAGGGCACAGTGTGGTGCCCTCACCTGCTTGCCTGCTGTATAAAAGTAAGGCACTGTTTCTTCTCCATAGTAGCAATTAAGACAAATGGCCCCAAAAGCTCTAGTTCAGAGGGTGGCACAACCCCGATATAAAGGAACTGTTCTAACATGATGATGCCTTTGCTTCTTCTCATCAGAAAAGGCTGGCTTCATTGCCAAGTCATCAGTTGTGCCACTGACCCTGTAGATGTCAGGGAAAGAAAGAACTTGTTCGCTTGCGATTTCTGTTCCCTGCCCCATGGATCTGTCTCCTTGTAGAGGAAGCATCCCTCAGTTCTCCTGATGATGCATAGAACACCTAGTAGATAAAAGAGTAATGGGAGATAAAAATTGGCACTTAATAGCCTTGCAGTAGAGACCTACATAATTGATTTTAAGTGAATTCAGATGTCTTGCACAACTTCTGAGTGTCTCAGGTGTTTCTTTAGTGAGACAGCACTAGCAACAGTTCCCCTTGTCAGATCCTGGTTGGAGAGCAGCTGATGAATCCTCCCCTCCTACCCGTGTGCTGCACTGTTTCCATGGAGCTCATGTTACTGTTTTCTCTGCCATGATGTAGCCCCGCACCTCTTCCAGCTGAGAGCCCACATGTATCAGGCGAGGGGGCTCATCGCGGCTGACAGCACTGGACTTTCTGATCCTTTTGCAAAAGTTACTTTCACATCACGCTGCCAGACCACAAAGGTAAGTTCCAGAGAGGTGGGAGACTTAAAGGTTGCTAAAATATGCCCGTAGGGAATGGTCTCCCATCTCCCTCAGGAAACTCCAGGGATCAAATGGTCTCCTGTGGGCCTCTAGAGAGAAGTGGAAACTTCTACAGAGTTTCAGGAAGAAGGGTTGAAGCACAGCCCGGGCAAGTGAGCAGGAGGATGGTCTCTCACAGTACATGAAGACCAACTTTCAAAGGTCCTGAGCCCTTTACAACTGCCCTGGAGTTAAAATTGGGCAGGAATTCTGACAATCATGCTACAAACAGAATTTGCTGAGCCAAATGTGGTCTTGCTGCACACCAAATACGGTCTTGCTTCAGAAAAAGTATTTAACCCTCCCACCCAGCCCCTCCCCCCAAAACTTCACAGAAGACTGTTTTAATTTAATTAATTCTAAAATTCCTCTGACATTTTATTCTGTTACAAAGCAAGTTCTGTTGCATGAGCCAAAGGGAGCAAGAAATAAAAACCTTTCTCTAAATTGTAAACATCTGCTTGTGCTACTTTTGCCTCACGGTTACTAATTGATTTTTTCCTGTAATGTGATTTTAACTTCTAATAGAAGATGGTGAATGAATCCAATTAAATTAGCATCTAGATGTACCAGATTCTGGAAAGTAGACTTTGGCCCAGGAAAAATAGGGGTTTATAGGCACAGAAGTGTTAAGTTTATTCACTGCCTGAATAAAATATTGCAGCTGATAACTTGCATGTTTTCATAAGAGTGTCAGCCAAGTGCCAATAAATGGTAGTAAAGAGCCTCATTTCCATTCAAAAGAAGGTTATGAGTTATGAGCAGGTTATGAGTAATTTTGCAGTTGGCACATTTTTCCTCTTTAAATGTTATCTTTGTTAAATAAATTTTCTGCCTAGACAGTTAAAACATTGTCTATGATGAAATGCTATAAGCATCCACCTAATTCAAATTACAACAAATTAAAAACTTTTGGGTTATTATGAGTGATTCATGAAAATATCTTCTTTTTGTTTGTGAAGTGTTAAGTGTCATTACATAGAACTAAAAATAAGATTAAAAACATGTGCCCTGGAGAAGTCAAAACTGGCTTCAGTTATGGCAAAGGCTTTATTTTAATAGCTCTTGATATGTGCCTGCTTTCTTAAACCAACAGCTTTCCTCTGACTTTAATACTGAGGTTTGTCTACACAGACTGGTTGTCATGTATTGATATGCTTGTCAGGGATTTGTGAGGCAAACAGGGAAATGGAGAAATCAGAGATACCAGCCTCAAAGCGAAAGAGTCATATTCTTCCAACTGGGAGGAGCTACTGAAAAAAGGTGGTGTCTCAGACATGGCATTGTTCAGGCTGTGGGAAAGGATGTCACCAGCAGATAAGCATGTCCTGCTGAAGAACGCTCAACCAAGCAGCTCATTAAACATTTCCTCTCTTCCATTAGATCATTTCTCAGACGTTATCCCCCACCTGGAACCAGACACTGCTCTTCAACAGCATAGTGCTTCATGGTGACAAAGAGGAGATCGCGCAGTTCCCACCGGAGATCGTCATCGAGCTGTACGATGACGACGCAGTGGTAAACTCAAAATTCTTCCTGCTAAAAAACCTGGGCTCTTACATCCTACTGCAAGCATGGAAGAAAAGCTGAATCACTGAATAGGCTTTAAATGGATCACCTTGCTGAACAGAGCTCAGTGTTACTGTGGTTTGCAGTTTAACATCTGAGAGCAACCCTGAGATTCACTACATGTCCTTGCAGAGATGTGCCTTGTATTCTCTCCAAGTGAATCTTGCTGCCAAAGACCAGCTTACAGAAATCTTGCCCCCAGGTTGTATTTAAGTCTGGGTCAAGACCATGCAGATTCTGACGCAGTCTCACTGACTGAATATAGAGCTCAGAAATTTTGGATACTCTTATAATAAGTACTCAGCTCTTGCCCTTCACAGCTGTCTTGCATCTTACCTTGGCCTTTCCTTCAGAAGAAGGTTTTTTTCATAAATACTAAGTTCTGCATCGTCTTGGCTCCTATGACTGTTGCAAAATCCAAGTGAATTTGACCCCTGTATTCTCCTTTATTTAGGGTAAGGCAGAATATATTGGGTCTACAGTGGCTGCCCCTGTGGTGAGACTTGCTCATCAAAACTATGAACCACCAAAACTTTGTTACCACCCAGTGCACTGTGGAAGCCTTTCAGGAGGAGACCTTC
Organism: Cnemophilus loriae; assembly: GCA_013397755.1. Taxonomy (NCBI): domain Eukaryota; kingdom Metazoa; phylum Chordata; class Aves; order Passeriformes; family Corvidae; genus Cnemophilus; species Cnemophilus loriae. The sequence continues at coordinate 1,032,880 of VZTF01005570.1, forward strand.
TTGCCACATTTGAGCTTCTGGAGGTAAACTTGACTTTCTCGACAATTACACTTTTACACCCTGGTGCTCACGAAAGTTGCCATGGCATCAAGGTCCATGACCATCTTGAATTAATAGGAACTGCAGCTGGAGCCACTGGGCTTCATAGTCCCCATGTCATGCCCTCCACCCTGTCAGGGGCCACTGCCCACGCACACACCACTGCCAGCCCTTCACACGCTGTAAGCCTGTCACTTGCCCTGCCCTAAACTGTGCTCTGGCCTGAGAAACTGTGAAAATCCCACTGCCATTGCAATGACCTGCTGTTTGGAGTAGCACATGGCCCTGACTACCAGCTTTGAAGCTCCCAGTACTGCTTTCGCTCTTAGGAAAATGAAATGGTGAATAATAAGGATTGGATTAGGGAGGCTGAGTTTTCAGATACCCCTACCATATTAAAAGAAATGTTACGTGGTTTCCAGCTGCAAGACAAAAGAAAATTCAGTCCTGGTAGATGCAGGACTGGGGTGTATCATGCTGGGATTTCAGGCACTTTCACTGAAACTTGCAGAGACACCAGTTAAAGGTAACTTCCATCTGCTGAAAACCTACGGCAGTTTATTCTGAAATCTGAAATGGGAAAAATGGGGAACACCATAACATGTTTTACAGATAAATTAGGTTTTTAATCATGAGAGCTATTTATGTTTTTGGTGAAAGCCTGAAATATGACACCATGTGGAATATTTCCTCATTATGGTGGTGTCACAGGAGAGAGTGAGAGCTTCAGACAAAGCTCATTAGTGAAGCTCTCCTGTTGAGTCACAAGGTGCAGAAAGGACCCTCATGCTTTCTAAACTTTTCAGAGAGGAGCCTCAGTGTGGCTGGGTCCAGTCTTAGTCCTAGATTGTCAGTGGTTTAAGTCTAAGGAATTATAGAGGTGTGAGTGAACCTTTCTGTGATTTTACTTTTTGGTGAATGAAAGAGTTATATATTATATTTTGTTTTGCTATCTTTTGAGATAAAGAAGCAACACTATTTAGGGGATATATTGAAATATACTCCTAAGAATTCTTTAGAAAGTTGACAGCTTCATTTCACGAAAGGAAATGAAATCTTGCTATTTCAATGAGTACCCATTTGGCAAGGTTTGGTCCATTTCTCTGCACTTCAGGTCATACCATTCCATTTTACTGCTTTCACTTTGTTTCATAATTTTCTCTTTTTTTTTTTTTCCAAGTATTTCACTTCATCAATTTCTTCTCCTCTCTCTTCATTTCACTTTGTTCCCTCATTTTGAGATTTCAGTGAGTATGATTTTGGCAAATTTTGGTTCTTTTCACTGCACCTCATTTCATCCCAATCCATTTCATTGTATTCACCCAATTTCCAAATTTCCTTTTTTTATTAAATTGCATTTTATTTTATCCTATCTCCTTTCCAGAAGGTTTGTTACACTTTGTTCTCTGATTTCAAGATTTCATTTCCTTTCATGAAATGAAACTGCCAGGCCTCAAAGCACTCTGAGAGCTGGTATGCTGTTAGCTTTTTCCAACATCAGGGGTTTCCTGATGGTCCTCTGTGTGAGGAAGGAAACAAAACTCTCTCATCATTGATTTATTCTCATTCTGAACCCATAATCTTTCCTATGACATAGCATTCTTGTTAACTCTGATCTACAGGTACTGTTTGGTTCAGCTAAAGAGTGTTGTGTATGAAGTGAATGCTCCTTTCTCCTTTCAAAATGAATGCTGTGTCTTGCTGAAGGGATAAAATTAATCTTACAAAGAAGCATCCTGGCATTTAGAGAAAGAGTACACTAAAAAGATGCAGACTAATGGATACTGAGAGTCTTGATTTTGCTCAAAATGAACTCAGGGTTTATTGATTTTTTTTTTAATGGAAAAAGCAAAATCCCTTTGTAAACCTTCGTGCAGATATTTCACTCTACTGTCATTTGAGTAGTAGATCATTTTTCACCTCTTGTTCTGTGCAGTTATTAAATTAATTGCTTTGGATTTTTACTGATAAAATATAGATCACATGTGCATGTGAATTATTGCTGGTAATTATGTGAATACTCACCTCTGCTGCAGGTGCTGTTCTAGATATTATGTTTTCCACCCATCTCTTCCTTCACCTACAAGGTACCAAGGAACACATCCTTTCTCCCTTATGGTTATTAGACTCTGACACAACCGTACATAGACAGCCTGGTTAAATGAAGCAGAAGACTTCAACTTCACAGACCCTTTGGGAGCTGTATCTCACCTGCTTCACCTCCCAGTAGAGACAAGTTAGCTTAGGAACACTGCTGCACTCCAGAAGTCGTGCTTCCTTTCCGAGAAGCTGCATATACAGCACTCCTTAGGTACCGTGCTTCAAGTGAAAACTGAGAAGAGCTCTGTCTGTGGGTTGTTCCCTGCTGCCACAGCCTGAGCTTCTGACAGGACTCATCAAAGTGTGCTGGCTTCCGCTGTTTTATGTAGGAATTTTGTAAATCAGGCCAGGCTTACAGATCTGCCCTGTATGGAATGAGAAGGTCATAAATACACAGTTAAAAATTAGGAAAGTGTTGGGAAATGAAGCCAATGAGCTTTGTCACAGAAGGTGCACCAAGCAGGCAGCAAAGCCTGGAGCACAACGAGAGGCAGAGATGGTCACACCTCAGAGCTGCTGAGGAGTCTGCTCTCCTCCCACCCAGCTGGAACAGGGCAGTCATGTACACCCAAATATGCTCCTGAATGTGGGGCAGGTTCATGTGCAATCACACACAAAGAACAGAAGTGCTGCCTGCCACAAGATTTTAGTAGCTGCACTGAGAAGACTCAGCCCTAATGCTGGAGAAGTGGTTTGCAAGTTCTCAAATGGTAAGAGCATGCAATAGTGCAGGAACACTATTCCATAGCAGCTGGAGAATATTATGTCTCTCTGGTAAATGTGTGGTTTTGCTGATGTGCACTGTCTGTTCACCAGCTCTTTTTAACTAGAATCACATCTAGAATCTTCTTGTGGAAGTCTTCTAAGCAGTTTTGCTCAGGATTTTTGTTAAATAGAATTACCATGCTTTCCATTTATAGCAAATAGAATTACCATGCTTCAGTACGTGCATGTCTTTAGGGCAAACTATGTCCTACTAGGACAAAGGAGCCCTTTTTCAGAAAGGCGCATAAACCCAATCTATTGAATGCTCTTTCTTGTTGGGGAAGATGAAACAGGAAAGACTTATAGAGATGCTGAGTATATGGAAACTATGAACCAAATAGAAATTAAAGCATACTTTGAGATACCAGGCCTTGGTTACTGAACAACTAGAAAACAATGGTATGGCCACTGAAGATAATCCCCTCTTGATTGAACAATACCCTCTGCTTGAAAACAGGTCCAAGGGTCAGAGCAGACCCTGCTAGCTTGGCGGAAGGGGTCCAAAGAGTAGTTTTAGAGTTTAAAATGTAACGCAGTATAGTAATGCAATGATTCTTATAGGCTGTATGTAAATGCTATAGGATTTGTATCTTGTACTAGGTTGGTTGATGGAAATTAGAATATTCAACACAGAAGATAATTTATTGTATTGTAAAGGACTTCTACGGGCACTTCTTCTTTCTCTTCAGCTCTCTCTCTCTCTTGCTCTCCTTTACTTTTCTGGCCTGCTCCGAGCTGCGGCTGGCAGCTCTAAGCAGGCCCCCTGTACCCACGCCCTTCGTAATAAACCTCATGCTCTAAGACCTGACTTCAGAGATCTCTCGTCTCCGTCCGTCCCAACCGTCCAAACACCACCGAGACTTCTTACACTTTCTGCCATATGTTTTAGCATCACAGCGTGAGAGAGAGCATTTTGAGTCACATTCCTTTCACAGCACGACTGTTCTGCTCTGCAACTTGTCTTATAAAACTGATTAAATTTGTGTGTTCTATGTGCCATTATCAACAGATACTTCTGATACTGGTTTTATTCTTCCAAAAACCAGCCTGAGTTACAATTGCTTCATTTTTCAGATTCCTGAGTCAGATCCAGACAGACTTCCTCCACTGGATCCACCAGATATTGGCCAGATTTACCCAGTCCCAGCTAACATACGACCTGTTTTAAGCAAATACAGAGTGGAGGTGAGATACTCTGAATATTTCCCTTTCCTAATCTTATCTACTTTTATTCTCTTATTGAACTGTAACAGTAACTGATGATTTTACAACCCTGATCAATAGGATTCACATGAAAATAGCATATAAATCCCAAAATGGATGTGGTAAGTTCAGACCAAGTTGTTTCTCTGAGGCTGGGCATGCAGGGCTGTGCTTCCACTGAGGGGGACAGTGGGGCTGTGTCTCAATCCTGACCTGCTGGGAAGGGACTTCTCTTGTGGCAGAGCATGCCTGGTGGATCCACACTCTGCAGCCAAGGAAGTGTCCACAGGAGATGGAGAGCTTCCCCTTGCAAATGACATCACAGGAGCTGAAGTTTGGCACCAGCTATCTCACAGGCTTTTTGTGAGTCCCAGACTTCAGCCAAACAATGCCTTCTGCCTGTGTACAAATGTCTACACCTTCCCTGACCTTCTCTCTTGTACGATTTGTGCCCAAAGTAGCCTTCTATTAGAAAGTTGGGAAAAGTGGCAGCTTTTCCTATCAGTGCAATGCCTGATACTGCCCAGCCTCACCATTCACTGCCACTCATTCTGCAGCCTTCACACCACCTGCTTATTGGCTCATTTCCCCACGCCAAGTCAGGGTTTCTGCAGGCTAACAGTGTTTCTCTCTGCACACCACAGGTCCTGTTCTGGGGTGTTCGAGAGCTGAAGAAAGTCCAGCTCCTCTCAGTAGATCGGCCTCAGGTTCTCATCGAGTGTGCAGGGAAAGGAGTCAAATCCTCTGTCATACAGAGCTACAAGAAGAATCCCAATTTCACTGGCCTTGCAGACTGGTTTGAAGTGGTGTGTACAGCCTGCTGCCCCTTGCCTGTCTGTTCTCTGGTTAGGCAAGGTGTTAATTACCATTATTCTTCCTTTCTTGTCAAATAATTTCCTCTGTGTCTTGATTAAATATTAAGGGCTGTCAGTTCCTGTGCAAAAGCTACTGATTTGAAAATGCTTTTAAAGACTCCTGCTACAACCATGTGATAAAAGAAGATGATGTTCTTCATGTTATGTCCCATGTAGATAAGGAAATATGTTGCAATCAGATTTTTACTGATAGATTGGAACTTGTGGGCAGCTAACAGAAATATATTTACTATTTTTCCTCCTCCTTTCCAATTTTGCTGGGTAGTGTTCGGTTTCCTTTATTTTCTTTCCATTCTTGTAACTTTCCTTTGTGTGTTATTGGGCTATTAAGAGGATTGATCATTTCTGGCTTATGAGCTCAGGACCTTCTCACATTGTCACACTCGCTTTTATGAACTGCAAAGTAATGTATCGCCTGTAAAGCTGGCACTTTCAATGGACAAGTCACCATCAGAATAAAAGTTAGTAACTACAGACAGGGGGAAGGTGGAAGTGTTTAATGCCT
>VZTF01005574.1:5299-23541 GCA_013397755.1 Cnemophilus loriae
CCCCCCCCCTTCTTCCTTCTTCCTCAAGGGCTATATGCTGAGCATGATGTCTCATGGTCTGGAATATTCCTTGGGTCAGTTGGGGTCACCTGTCCCAGCTGTTGTCTCCTCCCAACCTCCCATGCACCCCAAGCCTCCTCCCCAGCGTGGCTGTACGAGGAGCAAAGGCCTTGACTCTGTGTAAGCTCAGCAATAACAAAAACATCTCTATATTATCAACCCTGTGTTCAGCACAAATCCAAAACACAGCCCCATACCAGCCACTGGGAAGAAAATTAACTCTACCCCAGCTAAAACCAGCACATCCCCTATCTGAGGGGCAGTGGGAATAATTGCAATCCTTAGATCCTGTTCTCATGTGGATTTGGTTATATTTTTTCTGCGTTATATGGGGAAAAATGCTATTGTGTCAGTTCCAGTTCACATCCGATTAATCCTGTTCAGATCTCTTCTCCAAATCTGCTTTTTGTCTTATGATATTCCTCAGAAGGAGATGGGAGTGCTGCTTTTGAGTAACCTGCAAAGATTTTTAATAGTAATTTGGTTGTGTTTTGTTAAGTGATTCATGCTGGAGATGCTGAGGTGGAATTACCTGGGAAGGAAAGGAGGATGAAATATGGCACCGTTTCAAATTACAGAAAACATCCGCAATACTAAATCTTTGCCAGATGGTTTCATGTTCAGTGATGGAGGACTGAGTTAAGTAGACAGGGGAGGGATGCACAGAAACGCAGCAAGGTGGAAGGTGCTGGGGAATTTGCAGAGAGGGGTATGAAGGAGGAGGATGCTTTTCCAATGTTGAAGACTGTGGAAATTGATACTTAAGTGGTTAAAGCATTAACTCTTTGTGCTGGTTTGAAGGCAAGACAGCAGGAGGAATCAACTCCACACAAATATGTTGCGAGAGATTCCAAGTCAGAACTACAATTTAATAGGACAATTACAAAAATGGCAATGGTACAGAAACACTGGCTTAAACCAACAAAGTCAGAATACGACCTGACACCCTGTTGGTCAGGGTGGTGGCAGCAGTCCCGTTGGAGTGATGGATGTGGTCTCGTCAAAGCAGTGATCCTGTAGAAAGATCTGGTCCTTCTCTGGAGGTCCAGTAGTTGTGTCGTGGTGTCCCAATCTCCAGATTATATACAGGCAGGAATGTTTGTTACCTCCCCCAGAGCGGGGAATTTCACAATAGGATGATGTAATTCTATGAGTCATGCTGGAGAACCCTTAATGGCCCATTAGCAGAGATGGCCCCCCTTTAGGCTGTGTGCCTTGGGCAGACCATTAACAGCTCATCAGAAGGTGATGTAGGTGGTGATAGAATACATACCTTACATTGTAACGCAAGACACTCTTGATGGATTGGAGGTGGTGAGGAGAAAACCATGAGAATTAGGAGGAAAATTACTTAGTAGAGTACCAGCCTCACATGTGGAGTTCATCCAGAAAGGGAAGGGCAAATTTTTCTCTTTTTGTCCCAAACTGAAGACAAAATATTGCTTTGGTTTTGCTGGCATGTCCTGTCAAAGTGTGAGCTTTCTAGGGTGAGGATTTTCTTACCTTCCAGTAGAAGAATGATCTAAGGCAGTGGTCTCCACCTTTTTTGATTGCACCACCTCATCTGCAAAAAAAATTGTGAGCACTCCCAATATATTTTTATTTATAAATTATATATGTATACTATTGTACTAATATGTATGTTATAAAACATACATGAAAATCAAAAAAGGATGAAAATAAAAAAAAAGGATGAGAACAAATTTTTATTTTCATGCTCTATTTTTAATTTTTTTAAATTTTATTTATTAATGGTACCAAAAACAATTTCTTCATGCACCCCAGTGGATTGTCTTGTGCACCTCACTTTAGAGACTACTGATCTGAGTTCTCTTGTAACATAGTTTAAGTAAATTTTCCAGTCATCAGGTGGTACTTTTTTTCAACAGTTTTTTTAATATTTGTGCTGTTTTCCTAGCTGATGTTTTTTTACTTTTAGAAAACAAAGCATGTTAAAACCTTTAGACTACATCCACATTGTGATTATGGTCCTGGCTTGAACCTAGGTCTTTGGCCCCTGATGGTCTGTTGCTCTTCCAGACAGTCTCGCTGGAATATGACAGCTCAGAGCTGCGGGTTGGGAGGGGTAAGCGTTTAGTCGTTGCCTTTAATTTACCATTAAGATATTAAGTATTTGTATATGATATTAAAAATGTCTGTAAAATAGGTTTATTTTGAAGTTGAGGATACAGGTAAACCTACAGCTATGCTGTAAATGATAAGGTCAGTTTCTGCCCAAACTTCCTTTAGTTCTTCCTTTTAAAATTTTCTTATGCTTATAAGAAATATAAGGGTTATATTATAAAAAGTATAAGGGTTCATAAGAGTTGTCCAGCTCTGTTATGGTTTCAGCATTTCAGCTATTAATAAATGATGTTGTCTTTTTCTAAGGATTACTACGGAATTACATTCCCTGCTCCTGCAACCTTGACAGGCAGAGATGGAAGCCTTGCTAACAACCCATACTCAGGTGAGTGTTATTTAAACATGAGGATGGTGAGTGAGATGTGCTGGTCATCCTGCTGTTGCTGAAAAAGCAGACGTTTTCCCCTTCTGTAGGCAGTTAAACCCATCAGTCCAAACTAGCCAAACAAAAGCAAGCATATTTCTCTCAACCCTGACACTGATTTTTTTTTTAATTGATTTTTTTTTTAATTGATTTTTTTTTTCATTTATTTTTTTTCTTTATGGTTTTGGTCAGTAATTCATATGTGACTTGGAGGTTCTTGGGAGTAAGTTGGATACCTTTTGAGAATAAGTGCAAAATTGTTACAAATTTAAATGGTAGTGTAATCTAGTGTCCTTCCCAAGTGCATAGAGGTGCTTGAAAAATATTCCATAGCTTAATCATTCTTCTTGAAATTTGACTGGCTTGCTTTCCTTTGTTACTGCTATTTTAGTACTTGTATGTTCTCAGCAGGAGCTGTCTCTAGCAGGCTCCCCCTCACCCTCTCCAAATCTAATGGACTTCATTCCCAAAAGCATGTGGTCTAAGAAGCCCTTGTTCATTCCTGCTCTTACTCTTCAGTTATTGTTGTGCAAAGATGACATTAATGCTATCCAGGATTTTCAGCCAGTGGTTTTCTTTCACTGCAATCTGATTACAGCTTAAAACTGTAGCTGTAGGTGTTATAATTCCTATAACGATGGTATTAAGTGTTGTCATACTTTTTGGTAACCAACATAAAGGAATATTAGTTGGGAATGAGATAGATATGAGTGATATATGTTACCTCCCTAAAAAACATGTGAGCATGGTGCTCTGTAGGCTACCAGAAAATGCAGGTGTTCAGGAGGTTTTCTGCTGCATAATCATTTCTCTTGGGAGCCTGCTTTTGGGGTAATAACCGAATTTCCCTTCCTACTTCTTAAAAAAGGTGGCCCACGATGCAAGTCTTGCTTTCCTGGCCTTCAGCTATTGTTTCCAGAACTTTGGTGGTGTGAGGAACCAGACATATTAACTCTAGTCATGCTTGGCAAATAAACAGACTAACAAAAATATGCCTATCACTTCCTGTATATCCTAACTTGCTTTCAGCCCATGAAGCTTAGCTAATCAGTTTAACCTCTAGGAGAGTCACACTTTAACCTAACTATTTGCTCTTTGGCTGTTTACCATACTTTTGCCTTTAGCATGTTTTATTGCAATGATCTGATATAATGAATCTGCTCAGACTGTGTGAGATAGGTAAGTATTGGTATCTCCATTTTAACAATGGATTAGCCATGGCATGGAGTTCTCTGCCACTAACAGGCAATGTCCCTGTAGCCATCAGGAACAGAGACTGGGAGAGGGCTTCCCATGAACAACTGCAGGCTTTCAAGCATAGGATGTGTTCTCTTCTGTAGTTGTCTACTTGTATTCAGAGATTTTGAATCCTTTGAATTTTCCACTTTTGGTGTAGCTTTGATAGCTTTTCTGATGAGTTTGTTCTTTTGCAGGTGACGTAACAAAATTTGGCCGTGGGGATTCTGCCTCCCCTACTCCTGCTACCACGCTCGCCCAGTCACAGCAGAACCAGACTCAGACTCACCATACAACTCAGCAGCCATTCCTCAATCCGACCCTGCCTCTGGGGTACAGCTACACTGGGTTACCTTATTATGCTGGTGTGCCCGGTGTTCCCAGCGCATTCCAGTATGGGCCAACCATGTTTGTAAGTGTCATAGCCTAAACTGTAATCCTCCCTGTGTGCCTCTGGTTTTGCTCTCTTCAGCCCAAACCTTCTACATCTTAGAATCACAGGATAGTTTGGGTTGAAAGGGACCTTAAAGATCATGTTCCAATGCCCCTGTCATGAACAGGGACCCCTTTCACTAGACCAGGTTTTTCCAAGCCCCGTCCAACCTGGCCTTGAACACTTCCAGGGATGGGGCAGCCACAACTTCTCTGGGCAACCTGTGCCAGTGTCTCACCACCCTCATTGTAAAAAACATCTTCCTTATGTCCAATCTAAATCTACCCTCTTTCAGTTTAAAGCCATTTCCCCTTGTCCTGTCACTACAGACCCTGGTAAAAAATGTTTCAGTGTCTTTCTTATAAGCTCCCTTTAAGTACTGAAAGGCCACAATAAGGTATTCCTGGAGCCTTTTCTTCAGGCTAAACAGCCCCAACTCTCTCAGCCCTTCTTCAAAGGAGAGGTGCTCCAGTCTTTTGATCATTTTCATGGCCTTTCTCTAGACCTGTTCTAACAGGTCTTTCTTGTGCTGGGGGCCCCAGAACTGGATATGGTACTCCAGGTGGGGTCTCATGGCAGCAGAGTAGAGTCATCTTTCCCAGTCTGTAAGGGATCTCCAAAAACATGCAAGCATGAGAAAATAGCTGCAGTCTCTTCCTCAAGAAAACGGGAAATTTAAAAGGCCAGAGCTCATGGATTCCTGTGCAGGTTACTGTAAATAGCAGACAGCTGCAGCTCATGGACTTGGTGTTCCTGAAAGCCTGTAGCACCCTCCAGATAGTCAAAGGGAGATCCAAAGCTGAGTCAGAGAGCCGAGAATGCCTAGGAAATCCTTTTAAGGATGGAGGAGACTGGATTAAGTCAGAGAGCAGGGACTCTCAGGAGGGAAAATGTTATTTGGGAAGAGGGATGCTCCAAACAGAAGGGTAGATTACTCCATTTTAGGGCCCTGTAGGACTGTGTTTTATGAAACAGATTTGGGCAGGAATTGGTGTTTCATTTGATTCTGTGGATGACAATTTGCTGTTTACAGTCAGTGTATGAAAGAGATTCAACAAGGCCAAGTGCTGGGTCCTGCACTTGGTCACACCAACCCCCTGCAGCACTACAGGCTGGGGCAGAATGACTGGAAANAGCATGTCCAGAGAAGGGCAACAGAGCTGGGGAAGGGTCTAGAGAGTAAGTCCTATGAGGAGCCACTGAGGGAGCTGGGGGTGTTTAGCCTGGAGAAAAGGAGGCTCAGGGGGGACCTTCTTGCTCTCTATAACTCCCTGACAGGAGAGTGCAGCCAGGTGGGGGTCAGACTCTACTCCCAGGGAACAAGGGTCAGGACAAGAGGAAAGAGCCTCAAGTTGTGACAGAGGAGGTTCAGGTTGGACATCAGGAAGAATTTCTTCCCAGAAAGGGTTGTTAAGCATTGGAATGGACTGCCCAGGGAGGTGGTGGAGTCACTATCCCTGGAAGTGTTTAAGAAATTACTGGACATAGTTTAGTTGACAAGGTGGTGTTCAGTTGAAGGTTGGACTTGATCTTGGAGGCCTTTTCCAACCTTAATGATTCTATGATTCTAAAGAAATACACAGTCTGTTTTGAGAGAGGGTTGTGCTGTAATCAGGGGGGCAGCTCTGGCAGAAAACTTAGAGCTTGCATAAAGCCACTACAGCAATTTACTTCTGGAAGCGTGAGTGCCATGTCCCATGTCAGCCCAGTCACCCCAGGACATTCTCCCAACTCCAGATTGAATTTCCCACAAGGTGAAAGTGCCTTCTCCACTAGATGGCAGAGGGAGCTTGTGTTTTGTGTGCCATTCTCTGGTTAACAGTCTTTTGTTTCCTTCCTTTGTCCAGGTACCTCCAGCATCTGCTAAACAGCATGGAGTCAACCTGAACACCACGTCGACTCCTTTTCAGCAAGGGAGTGGCTATGGGCAGCATGGCTATGGAGCAGGTATGCTTACCACTGTGCTTTTCACATGCATATCTGCAGAGCTGCTTGCTCACTGTAACACCTTGTCTTGTACACACCCGCAGGCTATGATGACTTAACACAGGGAACGGCAGCTGGAGATTACAGCAAAGGAGGCTACAGTGGGTCATCTCAAGCACAAAACAAATCTGCTGGCACTGGACCTGGGAAAGGTAACATGAAACATGAGGTTGCTCTTGAGCGGGATTTAGTAGGGCCAACTCCCAGTGCTGTGCAGTCAACCTAGCAGCCAGCTCTAAACAGGGTCACGATCCAAGCTGTTTGTCCATCGCGCATATACAAAATGCTTTTTTAATGGCCCAAGTGTTCCTTCTAAACCTCACGGCTGAACTTTGCATAAGGTTTTATGTGGCTGATGTGCAGCTTTGTCCACAATTATACATGGGAGAAATGGTAAGCTATTTCCTCTGCCAAAGTTTTCTTTGCTGAAGAATATAGTGATCCTGCAGCAGTGCTGTGTTTTTGAAGCCTAAGCAGTTGGATGCTGTTGCTAAACTTGTCCTCTACCAAATGAAGACTAAATTGGATTTCTTGGTAGGCACTTGAGGTAGCCTTGTGTTAGGGTTGAACAGGGCACTTCGCACATCTCCGGGCTGTTTGGCTTCTGTCTGTACACCGTGTAACTCATCACCTTCTTTTGTGCCTGAAAATGTTTCCTTTGTGACTGTAAAGGCTGAGGAATTTATATAGCTCATATGAAAGCTTTATTCTGCACATGCTAGTTAGACCTGAGAAGTGTATACTTAGCTGCTTAGCACTAACTAGTTCATCCTTGGACTTAAGCAAGTACCAAGCATTTGCTGTGCATTTGAAATGCTGTCTTCGGCCAAGAGCTGATCATGCTCTCATCTGTAGAGGAGCAATCCAAAAAGGAGCAATGTCCTAGGAAGGGAACAACCATAGAGCAGTGCACACCCCCTGAGCCCAGTCCTCTGATTCACTGGCCAAAGGAACAACTAGTTTTATTCTGATCCAAGTGAAATTATTAGAGACAGTCTTTATAAGACTGAATAAGTGGCTAGTTTGAAAATCACCTTTCTGGTGAGTGTTCCTGAGCCTGATATGGCACCAGACTGTCTAGATGGAAGGCAGCCTGAATCAGTGATATTAATTTTCTCTGGGCAGAGGAGCATTGCAGACCTCATCCTTCTTCAGGATGTAAAAGGACAAGGGTTCAAATGTGTAGCAGATGCTGAATCTCATTGCTCAGTGCACTACTGGAAAGCTGTTGAATGCTATAGTAGAGCCAAATGCACCCCTAATCCTAGAGGAAAGCTGTCTTTTTGTGATCTTAAATGAGTGTTTGGTGCAGCCAACTGCTGCCTGGTGAAGTGCATTTGAATCCAAGTGGTAACCACTGGGTTGTGAATGTGGGTGATTTATCCTAATGGACTGTTTTCCTGCTTTGCAGTGGGAGTGAGGAACCGAACCATTTCTTCTGTTCCTGTGTGCAGTGCTGTGGGTCTGACAGCACAGAGAACCCCACTGGGTGGGCCAGCAGCAGCATCAGGGTGTGGGGTGCAGTGGTTGCAGACAAAGGTGCATTCACTGAGGCTGTCAGAGGTGCTGGGAGCAAAGCATGGGGCTTATGCTAGGTGATGGTTGACTTTCCCATTGTTGGTGGCTGTTTTTTGTTTTACAGGTGTTTCTGTGACCTCAAGTAACACGGGTGTGCCTGATATCAGTGGCTCAGTCTATAACAAGACTCAGGTGAGCAATGCTGGACTCTCCTCCCCTGTGGTCTTGAGGCCTGATCCATGGCTCCTTTTGTGGAGCAGGCTAGGGCCATTCTCAAGCCAGTTGGTTCTCAGGGTGAACAGGCTGTGGCATTTCTTATGCTGGCTGTTTGCTGTTGGAGAGGAGTCTCACCCTCTGTCCCACTGCTTCTGCCATGTCAGCTCCTGATGGCAGCTGCTGGTATAGGTGTGGGCACTCTGCACTGCCCATGCTGCCCTACACGTGCTGTGTCGTGGGTGCAAATGAAGTGTGATGGCACTAATGTTTTTGGTCAAAATATCCCCCAAAGCAAGTGAGTCAAGAGGCTGGGTTGAGCTTTGGTCAGGGGGAGGAAAAATCTTATTGCAAGCGGTTCTTCCACTTTTGTAATTCCAGCCTGAGCCCCCATAATGTGTGAAGGACTGATTTCAGGCAGCTGCTGCCATCCCATGTCCCACTGAATAAAAAGAGGTCAGGGAAAAAAGGAGCATAGTAGCTGTGGAAATAAAAATAAAATGTTGGAGTCATTAGTTCAGAAGAATGGATGAGAAAAGGAGCTGAAACTCATCTACTGAAGTGCTTGCAGGTGTAACTTGGCTTGCTCTGTGGGGCTGATGAACGTTTCAGGTGATGTGTGTTTGGGCTACTCTTGTTCTTGTTTGGTCACCATGGGGCTGCTCATACCAGTATCTGATGCTGTCCTCCTTGCCTCCTGTGCAGACATTTGACAAACAGGGATTCCATGCTGGCACGCCACCTTCTTTTAGCCTACCCTCTGCTCTCGGATCAACTGGGCCCCTGAACTCTGGTGCTGCCCCAGGTTATGCTCCAGCCCCATTTCTCCATATCCTCCCTGCGCATCAGCAGCCTCATTCCCAGATGCTGCATCACCACCTTCAGCAAGATGGGCAGGTGAGTCAGCCCCTTCCACATCTCCAGTGTGCCTGAGGGCAGATTCCTAGCAAGGTCTTGGCGGTTTTTGCTTCCTTCTGGTTTTTGCTTCCTTCTGGTTTTTGCTTTGCTCATTGGGAAAGGGCCTTGACAGCAATTGTAGACTGACAGACTCAATGCTGTTGGCCAGCTTGGGGAGGGAATCTCATGAAGTTCAGCAGGGGGAAATACCAAGTCCTGCCCCTGGGGAGAAACAACCCCATGCACTAATATATGCTGGGGGCCAAAGCAGCTTGGCAGAATAGGCCCCGGGCATCCTGGTGGACACCAAGTTAACCATGAGTCATCACTATGCCCTTGCAGCAAAGGCATTCTGGGCTGCATTAGCAGAAGTGCTGCCAGCTTAAGGGAGGTGATCCTTCCCCTCTGCTCAGCACTGGTGAGTCCCATGTCCAGTTCTGGGCTCCCCAGTACAAGACAAACATGGATGTATTGGAGAGTCCAACAAAGGGCCACAAGGATGATGAAAGGACTGGGTCATCTCTTATCCATAAAGGCTGAGAGAGCTGGGACTGTTCATCCTGGAGTGGAGAAGGCTCAGGGGAGATCTCATCAATATATATAAGTACCTGAAGGGAAGGTGCAAAGAAGATGGACCCAGGCTCTTTTCAGTGGTTCCCAGTGACAGGACCAGAGGCAACGGGCACAGGCTGAAACACAGGAGGTTCCCTCTGAACATCAGGAAACACTTTTTTATTGGGATGGTGACCAACCACTGGCACAGGTTGCCAGGGGAGGTTGTGGAGTCTCCATCCTTGGAGCTGTCTGGACATACTCCTGAAAAACTAGCTCTAGGTGACCCTGCTTGAGCAGAAGGTTTGGGCAAGAAACCTTGAGAGGTCCCTGCCAGCCTCAGCCAGGCTGTGATTCTGTGAAGAGGCCATCCTGATGTGGGGCACGGAGAGATGGGCTGTGAGGTGTGAAGCCGAGGCAAGTGTTGATGTCCCCTGGCTGTGGCAGGAGAGCAAGATGTGAATACTTGTACTGTAATTCTAGGGGAAAATCATCCTCTTGCAGGTTGCATGTTGGTTCCAATTTCTGATTTGGTTTTACTATCCCATGTGTTTCCTTACTATAAATGTTCCCTGAAAAAAGTGTTCTGCCTTAGAATCAAGAAATAGGAAATTACTTCTCTTTTTGAATGTGTGTCATCTTTGGCTGGTGCGCTGCTTCTGTTCACCTTGAGAGAGTTCCTTTGTTGTCCCCAGTCCTGCTCCTCTTCTTCCTTGTCCTTGAACCTGAGTGGGAGGTGATGGGATGGTGTGTCCCTGCTCTTCTGCTTGGTTTCTCTGTGACTGTCCTGGATTGCAGGATGCAGAGATGTTGCAGAGCAGAAACAGATCCGTCTGGGGGGAGCATCGCTGTGTTGGTGGGAGCTCTTCTGCTGATGTATGGACAGGCTTGTCTTCCTGGTAGTGTTGGTGCTCATGTCTCCTTTCTTTCTGATTTCTAGGGTGGATCTGGCCAACGCAATCAACCCAGTACCATGCAGCAAAAGTCTCAGGCTACCAAAACCTATGGCACTTCTCCATACTGGACAAACTAAATCCAAAACTAGGGAGGGGGGAGAGAATGAAAGGAGAGGAGGCAAACAAAAAAAAGAGAAAAAGAAAAAAAGCTGACCCCCATTCCTAGAATTATTAGGAGAAATTACTGCTCAGCCAAACGTCTGTGTGGGGAGAACTGCAGCTAGGCAGCCATTCTCAATGTGACTTGCCTGCTTCCTTTTGAAGTTGCTGTTGTATGTAATATATTTATGTATGTATTTGTAAATGTAATAGAGCCTAAATGTGGTTTTCTGCATCTTGCAGCCTGTTTTATTTTCTTTGTAGGGACTTATTATGAATTTCCCATCTGCGCCAGATCATCCTTCTGTGTTTTTTTAAGCTTTATAACTCTGTCAAAAGACAAACTGCCAATTTTTTTTTTGAGCTGGAGCCCATTTATTTAATGCAGTTCTAAATTCAGGCAAATAAGGAGACCTGCCTTCCTCCCCCTCCCCCCCAAAAAAAAGAATCAAGATGTGTCCTGTTGGTTTGAGTTCTGCCCTCAGCCCCCAATATAGCTGTTACTTTAAAGAGATAAAAAAGGGGCTGGGAGAAGGGAAAAAAAAGTTTTATGGGTCTTCCTCTTTCTTTCATCTCCTCATTCCTTCCTGCTGTGGAAGATGAACTCTTGTGGGCAGTCTGTTCACTGTGGCCCTGAGCTGCAGTCTCACCTTTTTATTTTTCACTTTTTTAAATAATAAAGGCCTTTTTTTGTTTGTGTTTTTTTGTTTGTTTGGGTTTTTTGGGGGGGGAGGGGTGGTTGTGTGTTTTGGTATTGGGTTGGGATTTTTTTGTTTCTCTAGCAAGAGACTTTGCTCAGTGGGTCCTGCAACTTCCTTTCCCTCATTAGAGGCAAAAATTATGTAGCGGTTTCTTAAACAAAAGTATAAGCTGTGTCTTGTACCTCTTTTTGCCTCAAGCCACCCTGCCCAGAAAAGACACAGCTACTTAATGGAAATTTCACCTGTCCCTCCCCACTTTTTTCTAAAACAAGATCCTGGAGGCAACTCCTGGTCCTTCTTGTCCTGAACCAGTGCGGTGAATGTTTTAGGAGTTTTATTTCTTTTTAACCCTCCCTCCACCTAATAAATATTTGAGCATATCACTAGTGTTTGTCTGCATTTTCAAAGGCCTCAAGCAGTTTTGCTTTTATAGCCTGTCCCTTTCTACCTCCTCCTGCTGGGAGGGTATGAGCAGGAGATGGGTCTGCAGGGGATGCTGAATACTGTGACAAAGGTGAGCACACTTTGGTACTGAGAGCTCATAGGCAGCTGCACTGGGTTGGGATCCTGGGCAGCACCCTGACTTCTGCCACAAGCATCATGTCTGCATTTGCTGTCCTCTGACATTGTGCTGTCTGAGGCTCTGGGGAGCAGCTGGGAGTGGTAAGGAGGGAGCACAGCAGCACTGTCCTTCCTTGCTTTGCCCATGAAGTCCATGGCCTCCATCAGGAGGAAGGTCTGTGGTGAGGTTCAATAAGGCGAAGTGTTTGGTCGTGCACTGGGAATACAGCAATCTGTTTCTGCAGGCTGGAGACTTACTACCTCCCTTAAACAGGATGTTTTCCCCTTTCCTTATAGTCAGCTCCAACAGGGCTCTTCTGCAGCAATTTCCTCTCTAAGCCTCTGTTCCACAGTCTGATGGTAGAACCAAGGTTGCTCTGCTGCACTTGGCCATCAAGGAAATGGAGAAAAAAAAAACCCCAACCACTCTGCACAAGGGGCAGCCAGGTTTGTCCAGTGCAGGGCAGCATGGAGTGTTTGTCCTGATTTTGGTACAATACCCTCTGCTAGATCAAGAAGCTACTGTCAGCTCAAGGCAGGCTGGTGCTATAGAAGCCAGGCAGGAGCTACAAGCAGGCCTGATCCCAGTCAGAAGACCCAGACAGCACCATTCTCAGTCTCATTCCCCAACATGGAGACTCCTCTAGGAAGTCAGCTCTGCAATGCCATAACCATTCCTCCAGCATGGCTGTGAAGCAGAAACATTCAGGCCCCAAACACATTTGACTCGGCTGTTGCTGTGCTGCAAACAATGTTATGGAGCAAATACAACACCTATACATGTGTCCTGCTAATTTCAGCACTGCACAAACAAATACTTCTCCCCTCTTGAGCCTGGAGGGAAGAAATGCTGAAGGCGTGGTTGGCAGTGATTACCTCAATTCCTCTGCCAGTCTTCTGCATGAGGTCAAAGCACCTTGCTCCAGAAAACTGGCCACCAGCAGCATCCCAACCCCATGCCAGCAGCACCTTTACCCCAAGTCCTTGCATCCTGCTGCAGTCATATGATAACATGAAGTCTTCTCCCTGGTCTCCTCTTTGCTGACTTAAGATGAATAAATAAATATAACATGGCCTTTTGTCAAAGTGCTTCTCCAAATCAGTTTGTTCTTTACTCTAAGGTGTAGGCAGCTGTCAAACAGCAGCTTTTGTTTTCCAATAACCTTGTAGATATTTATGTATATGTATTGATACTGGAGCTCCACTGAATTTGTGAACAGCTGTTATTCAAAGCTTTAAGTAACCCATGCAAATAAACCAACTCAATTAACAGGGAAGTAACAGTACTGGGATATTTTCATTTCACATTTTTATTAATAGATGTGCAGAAAAGACAAAACATTACTGAAGGGAAAGACAACACAAAAATGCATCAGTTAATTGTTTCTGGTAAATTATACTGAAGAAAAAAAGGAAACCATCTGGGATTTCAGCTAAGAAAACTACTAAGAAATCTAGCGTACCCTGCTGGTTTCAGAATGGTTGAAAACTGCATTTGAAAGGGCAGGTAGTTGCAAATGTAAACACTAATATTGGCTGAGATAAGAAAAAGGTTAAGAAAAAACAGAATACAAAGATCGGGTAAACATTTTTCCACAAAATCTTAAATAGGTAAAAAAACAAAACAAAAAAAAAACCCAAACACAATACCCTCATTTCAGTTTGTAGCTCAAAAAAATGAAACCAGCAAGTCAACAAGCAATGACACTGCACAGGACAGTGGGGAAGAGAAATTAGTCTGGTTATGGTCAGAGCTCTCAAAATAGGTTGCTTTTTGTCTTTAAAAAAGGTTAGCATGAGATAATGCATCTTACAACACCAAGCTTGAAAATACAACTCACTGGAGAGCATACAGTGAAGACGGTCAAAAATACAAGGGAAATCTTGAAAGATGCAGTATCATTTCAAACCAAGTCAGCACAGCCAGTGTTGCCATACTCTGCTCCTTCATGCCCCCAACAGCCCTCCAAAGCTGGAGACTGATGTTCCTGGCCCAGTGTGGCCTTGAGACCAGTCTTGCATCCAGGAGTGCTAGAAGCCCATTTGCCAACACTGGCACCACCCTCACAGGGCTGATGTGAAGCTGGGAGCTGAGGGGGGGGCCTGCTGCTGGCTCCAAAAAGCACCAGGGGCTAAGTTAATCCTAGATGGAAGGATGACCTGAAGGAGCCCTTGTGGGACACTTCAGGAGGGTTCCAGCTGCCTCCCCAGGTAAAAAGCAAGGAGGGCAGACCATCACAGAACACACTGGGGACAAGGTATTACCACTTGGGCTGCCTTCATTCTGCTGAGGGCACACTAGCACAACCTGGGGCAGAGGGACAGGGACTGTCCATGCTGCAGCAAACCCCAGCCAAGCAACATTTTGATCACTTCAAACAGAGCCCCATAGGCCTTCCTCCCCTCCCCAAGGGCTGCCTTCCCCTCCTCTCCCTCCAGGCAACACACTTTAGGCTTGCTCACTCTCATCCTGCTCCTTGCTTCCCACCAAGCTGATCACAGAACAAAGTTTACTCCCACCAAAGTACCTCTTGAGAGACCGCAGCTGGTGATGTATCATTAAAACCACCAAGCTATACCAAATGCCTGAGCCTGCAGTTCTTATCAGGGTGACTGCCTTTTTACTTGTGAGAACAGAGGGTCTTGCCCAAGCAGGGCCAGCACCTTCGATCTGCTCCCGGGGCTGCCAGGGCTCAGTGCAGAAGGGCAGGGCTGGCTACCAATCCATGTGAAAGGTGAATTCAGGGCACTGCACTACAGCTGAACAAGAGCACACTGCAATGGGGTGAGGGTTGTTGAGGGCCCTAAGCTCTGCCAAGAGCTCCCAAAAACATGCAAGAGGCTGAGCTCAGGGCACCAGCGGAAGCATACTCCTAAATAGGCTGTCAAACCCTGATTGCTGGCTTTCTCTTCCAGCCTACAAGCACTGTGTACCCTTCTCTTGTGGGGCTGCACACATCCACCTGTGCCCCAGCCAGCCAGGCAGGAGAGAGCCCAGCACCCATCCATCTCTCTGCCCTATGTCCCAGAAGCCACTGCAGGCACAGGAACAGCCTGGCTGCCCCAGGGAGCTTTGTCTTCTGCCAACCCCACAGAGCTACAGCAGAGCTGCATTTACCAACAGGTGACCTACATAAGCAACAGAAAGAAGGCTCAGGCCAGCACTGGAGTTGGGCTGCAGGAAGCAAGGGCTACTAGCAAGCACTGCCAAAAAAGTTCAGGATGAATGCTGGCCCACTGGGCAGTGGGATACACTTATGTTTTCCTCCCTCAGTAGAGGGGCAGCTGGCAGCAGATCCCAGCAGAATGACTAAACAGAACTTTTCCAACCCAAACCTAGTCTGAAAAAAATAATGCAACCCAGGGCTCAGTTGTACAGATGTGAAGTGTTAGTGTTTATTTTAGGGTTCATATCACAAGCCTTTTTCAGAGACAAAGCTGACTGTGCCCTCTGGGGATCCAGGGGCCAGCTATTTCCTAATTTGAGCAGGCTAAACAGATTCCTGTACCTTTCAGTAACGTCCCATTAAGCTCAACACACAGTAGCTTTACACTGTCCATCCCACACCTTATAAAGGAAAAGCCACCACCACAAGGCTAAACAAATGTACACACGCTATTATTGTAAATGGAGCAGCTAAACCCTGGCAATTTGCTTTGTGTGGATTTTTTCTTCCCAGTAAATGCAGCACTTGAGCTCCTGAAAATCCATCTTCCAATGGGTTTGTTCCAGCTTTAAATACATTAAACATCTCAATGCAAGACTGTATTTAATTCAAGAATCTAAACACAAGCAAACCTGTTTCGCTGTGAGCATTTTGTAGAGAAGTGAAAAAGGGAATTTCTTTTTTAAAAAGAAATCATAATACAGTGATGAAAGGGTTAAGAATGCAAGAATTCAGACATTCTGTGGAGGGTCTCTAAGAGGTCCATAAAAAAGGAGCAAACAGATCCATACAACAGGAGACAGCAGGAGACAAAGTTTTTTTGATCCCCCCCCTCCCACCACTACTTTTTTGCTGGACTGCTGCTAGGTTACCACTGCTCCCTTCTGGCCTGAGTTGACAGGGCAGTACAGGGGCATAGAGGGAGCAGGTCACGACTCCTCATTGCCAGAATCATCATCATCGTAACAGTCGGCATCCTCTTCCTCCTCGTCTTCGTCATCAATGTCATCATCATACAAGTCGTCATAAAGCAAATCTGAACTGTTGTCATTGGAAGGCACTTTAGTTTTTATGCAGTACTCTGCCAGTGTAGTGGGGACCTTCACACCATCCTTCTCTGCCTCAGCTTTGGTAGCCAAAACCTGTTTCCTGTGGGGAGAAGGACACAGCAACATGAGCAGGGCCATGTGCTGGCAGCAGTGTGGCTCAACTCCCCACCTCCCAACCAGCCCCTGCCCAGCCCTCCTGGCAGCTCAGAGTCAGGAGAGCTGATGTTTGGCTGAAGCACTACAAGCATCACTAGAAACAGATTTAGTTCCTGCAGCCCCAGGCTTGGGAGCACTCCAAGAGTGTTTGCAGCGCACACACTCTCAGCAACATATGAAATCAATTATTCTACAGGACTCTGCATTAGAGACCTGCCAGAACTCAGAGCAAATTCCATTACATTTGTAATAGAAGGGATAGTCACAGATTTCCTAAGATGACTTAGGAAATGCCATCCAGAGATGCTATCCATAGCCACCCTCCACCACTGACTCTACCCCAACATGCTCAAAACTAATTCCCACAAGCATTTGTCAGCTCTGAGCTCCCACTGGAGGGTAAGAGCATGTGGCTGCACCCTGAGATGCAGCTGTAACCCCAGCACTGACGGAGGATAGCAGGAAACATGTGTTTCCCATTGCCCCAGGATGGGCTCTGGCTGGTGCCTCTCAGCAATACTTGGGCTGCGACCTGTTGCTGCCTCCCAGCAGGGAGAGGAGCACATGGTAGCCTGTTCCTTTACTCCTACCCACATGCTCAGTCTGTCATACTCTGTTTATGGAGTACATCCAGCTGAAGCCAATGGAGCTGGAAGGGACTAAAATAACCTCCCAGCAAGGCTCTTTACACAGCCCAGGACAGTGACTGACTGCCCTGCATAGCTCCAACCAGGGGTATATCCAGCTAGCAGTCAAGGCATACGTGGTCTTGCCCCAGGTAAGCGCGACAGCAGTCCCACTGCAGTATAGGCTGCCCATTTGCCACTCCACAGAAATCTTGGCTCAAGTTTACATCATCTCCCTACAGCACCTGATGAACCATGAATTTCTCAGAAAAAGGCAGTCAAGACTAAACAGCGCTTCCAGCTAATCAAACCCAGCTGTGCAAGCACTTGCCAAATCCTACTGATATTCCTTCAAATTGGAGGGACAAGATTATGATTCATGAGTGCATTAAGCACAGAATTAGTAGAATGAAGGCAGTTTGAATCACATCCCAAGCAATGCAAGCAGTCCTCAAAGGCACGCAGGGACTTAGACTGGAATTTACTAGCAGCCAATAGGTTTTGCAGAGCATCATGCCAGATTAGTCTTAAAAAGAGCAATACAAAGAAGTTTGCACCATTTCTGTCCAGAAGAATGAACTTGGAATAAAGCTCTAAAATTCATTTTGAAAGGAGCAACCACAGTGAGAAGCTGGTTTCAGCAAATTCTGAAATCAGCCTGTTTCATAGGATTCAAAGCAGGAGGCCAGTAACACAGCATCACACACAGCAAAACTTACCTTATGATTTCAGCATACTCCTTGTCTTTTCCTTTACTGTCCCTCCATTTCCTGAACATGACTGACGCATCCACATTGGCAGGAGAGAATGTGTTGGGCTCATTAAGCAAAGAGATTACACTCAGTAAGATAGTCCTGAAACAGGTAATCACGACAGCAGAGTCAGAGCTAGCACATTCACGGATTCTGGATGCTGACAGCTTCTTTAGGTGATGCATCAGAAACATGTTTAAAGTCAAAACTTATGAATAATTAAGGATATCTAAGTGTAGTGGGTTGATGTTGGCTGGATGCCAGGCACCCACCAAAGCTGCTCTCACTCCCCTCTGCAACTGTACAAGGGAGAGAAAATATAACAAAGGGTTCATGGGTTGAGATTGTTATATATGAAATATTGGAATTCGTGCTAAAATGTATAAAGTTATATTCTATGTTGTAAAGTTAAAATAACCACAAGCCTGAAATAGCCTTTGACAAAACCAAGACCCCATACAAGGCCGGGTTTCATATCCTAAAAGGATGCATTCCAAGGATGGTATATCGACAGAAAAGCATTCTGATCATATCACCGTCATCTACATACTGCATAGAAGGTTTCCCAGCAGAGCTGATGGCCCATCTCCGAGAATCTCCACCCAGCCCAGGTGCAAACAATCAAGATTAAGTATCCAGATATGGACCACAACGACTCATCAGATAACTTCCCCCAGTGATGGAAGACTAATCACGAAGCAGGATATGCTTTGTCCACCCCAACTCCGTGAAAGCTACACTTCATGAATATGTGAAACAGTGAAAGAATGC
>VZTF01005575.1:0-11311 GCA_013397755.1 Cnemophilus loriae
GACTGGTGGCTGAAATCTTTTTGTATGTCTTGCAGCTCACTCAGGGATAGGGATTGGACGATTATCTCTCACTCTGCCTCTTCCNGGTGACTCTAAATGGGGTGTGGACCTCACTGAGGAGACCTGGCAGACTTAGCAACAAGAACATGCTTTCCTTAACGTTCAAAGGAAATTCAAAATTCTCAGAACCTGTTCTACCAGGCCTGAAGGAGGAAAAAGGGGTGAAAGGCTGGGGAAATTCATCCTCCCCTGTTCCCTCCACAGACTGGATATGATTGTTAATGGACTCCCAAAGGTAGTGCCTGAGGTAAGGGTAGGAGAGCAGCACTGCATACACATCCCAGAACACTCCANAATACACATCTCAAATGACCCTCATTGCCTTTTGATGTTATCATGTCATAAACTGATATCCCTCAGTACAGCAACAAAACAATCCTGATTCCTTCTTCCTGCTCTGAAAAAGACCACTGTGATGGGCGCATTGCATATACAAGGAATATATACAGGATTAGGTTCCACAATCACATGAACAGACCAAGCAACATTGTGACCAGTGTTTCATTACCTAATACAACAGATGCTTAGATCAAATTTGTTTCCAACCTGCTCTAGGCAGATCTGTTGCTATCTCAAGCCTTTGTGCCTCACATTGGGCACTAAATAAGGCTGTCATGGTTTAGGAATGGTATTCTCCAATTTAGTGCTCCCACTGAAACCACTCCAAACCACTTGCCGCTTGCTCACTCCCCCTCCCCCTCCTCTGCTGCGGTCTGGAGAAGAGAATTGGAGAAACAAAAGGTAAAGATCACAGGCTGAGATAAGAACAATTTCCTGGAAACAGCAATGAGATAAGGAACAGTAACAACAACAATATTAATAACAAAAGTGTTCAAGAGAAGCGAGTGATTCACATGCAAATGCTCACCACTGTACCACCAACAGAGCCTGACAATACCTGACCTTTGCCACGATCCCAGAAGGGACCCCTTCCCCCGTTCCCGGAAAATGACCCTGAGGCGGTATAGAATAACCTCCTGGTCCTAGCCATGCCCTGTCCCGGCTACTGCAAAAATTAACCCTGTCCTGGCTGGAACTAGGGCAGTCACTTAACTCAGTATGTATATAAGCATGCCTTAAACCTTTTTTATAAAATAGTATATATGGAGCAATTAGGTATTTGTAAACAAATTGTGTAAGGAGATCAGTTTAACTTATTTATCTCTCAGACTGAAACACCTTTACATACGGATCTCATAAATGGATAATAACTTTGTTAGGAATGTAGCCAGTGAAATTCCTGCCAAGCTTCAATGTCTCAGTCAAGTAGTCTTAAAAAAAAAAAGACGACAAATATTGTAATCATTCCGTGTATTAATGGATAAAATTTGGATTTGGTTAGTAAGAGTCAAAATTTAAAACCTTTTAATTTCATCAATTTCTGTTAATTTTTTATTTCAATGCAAGCAACTGTGAATGTGAAAGAACAAGCAGAGGATGACAGCAGTTGAGCATATAGATTTTAAAGTTGTGCTCTTTCTAGGATAAAATTATCCCAAGGTATCCAGAAGACTGAGGGAATAGTTCATATTAGATATAATTTTAACTTAATTTCCCCATAAAACCTATCTAGTGTTAAGAACACCTGTGGAAGATCCATGGTTGTAAATGGTAAATATTAATTTCTTTGGTCACTCTTTTCACTTGCCTCAAAACTGGAGCCAGGTCTTCAGCTGTCATAAATCAGCTCCTTTGAAATGAAAAGTGTATGTTGATTTACACAGTTGAATATCTGATCCATGAGCTTGTTTTCCATGTGAAGAAGTATTTTTCTCCCTCTGCGAACTGAGAGGGGAACCCCACCTTTCTGTTGTTGTTCAGGTGTAGTATAATCTACCTGATGAAGAATTTGGCAAGCTGTGCCATTAAACAGGAACATCTCTTTTCTTGCTTTGTATTGTGAATTTGAGAGATTCAGAACCCTGAAGAAACCAACCTTCAGATACCAATAGTAGTGATGAGTCTGTATTTTAAATAAGTGTGCGACAGACTTTAGCATCTCTTTGAGAAAACAGATTCCCAATACATATTTTCAGATTATGGGGTTTTTTCTTCTGGGAATTCTTTTGCTATATTAAATGCAGCCATATAAGTTTGTCATGATTTCCATTATAAGGTCTTAGTTTTAAAGGGCTTTGACTATGAATTTTTGGGGAGTTAAAATTACTTCAGCTGAAATTTTAATATAAATTTTAACCTCATCCATTCTGTATTTCATTAAATCAGTCTGACTTATTTTAAGATTATCAGAAGGAAACTCTCCTATTTTCCAACTCAGAGTTACATTTTGAATGTATGTTTATGCTCATATCTCAAGAAATTACTTGAAAACCACCAAATGTAGCAAGTAGGAGAAATCAGTAGTTTTTCACAGATGTGGAGAATCACAGATGATAATTTAAAGTTTCTGTAATTTCCCTAGGTTTTATACTTCAGAATGGAGTAAAGAAACACTATTTTCTTTAAAGAATTTTACTTATGGTTTCAAAGATTAAATACATCGAGTCAGATCACCTGGTGTAAACTGGTGTAATTCTGGGAAGATGGTGCCAGTTTAAACCCAACTGGCCTCTTCATAGAGGTCAGCGAATCATAGAATGGTTTGGGTTGGAAGGGACCCTAAAGACCATCTAGTTACAACTGCCCTGCCATAGGTAGGGATGTCACTCACTAGACCAGGTTGCTCAGGGTCCAATCCAACCCGGCCTTGAACACTTCCTGGGATGGGGCATCCACAACTTCTCTGGGCAACCTGTTCCTATATTGTAATTTTTAATATTGAATTACATGTTTTCTAATGTGGCAGCTGTTTCAGCATAGGAGTAATGGAACACCTGTACCACTGTGGAGTTAGGATTTAGCAGCAGGTGAAACAGCTTCCTGTGCAAAAGAAAAAAGCCTTTATATAAAGGCTTCATTTAAATGTCTCTAAATGTCAAACTGACAGCTTGGTAAATGAAAAATTAAAGGATTTCCTCCTACAATTTGACTCTTTTTAGGAGTCCTTGAAAGTCCAGGGGCTTTAATGTGCAGTGGTTTTGCAGGCTTGGCTGCATGTTCTTTCCCAGGCATTTGTGCTGCTTCTCTCCCTCAAGTGGGGTTTGGCAAGCAAGGTCTTTAGGAAGTTCCACCATTCACACTTTTTTTTTATCTGAATATTTGGGATTTTGCTTCAAACATCTGAATTCTCAGGTTTTATTTAGAAAAAAACATTGAAGTAAAGACAGTGAAACTTTTTTCAGTTTTTCCATTGCAAAAAATAACTGAGCAAGGAAAAAAAGAAAAAATCTTAAACCTTTCACATATACTACACTTCAGTATTATTTTTAACAGTATTATGATAAAATAATTCATGCAGAAATATACATCTCTATTTTTTTAAGTTCACAGTGTCTTTTGGTGTTTTTGCAGGATAGTTAGGTTATTTTATCTGAGCTGCCAGAGTTAAGACTGGAGGACCAATTTTAACTTCAATGAAACAGGATTATATTTGGTAGTTATTTTACAAATTGAAATGTGTTTACTTTCACTGATTTCTCTTGTTAATATATTTTCTCTTCCTGTATCCACATACTGTAAATCTTTTTTTTATAGTAATATTTCGAGTGTGTTAAGAAATTAAATTCTAGCCCCATTGATATTAGTAGAAGTTTTCTATTGGTTTTAATGAGGCTAGCATTTCATCTCGTTAGAAATTAAACTTGTTCTGTAGTTTTTGGTCAAATCCTTCAGATGAATTTCAGGGGAGTCTTTGCCTGATGAGGGTTTGTAAATCAGACCAGTTGAGTAGATGTTTCTAAAATAATTGGAGTCTGCACTATGACCACTGCAGTTACATTTGGAAGCAGTAGAACAAATGCACTGTGTAATTTGTACTGTAAAAGCTAAAATATTTGGGCTGATTGATAGAGATGGACAATACCCTGAAAACATGAAACTAGAAACCAGTCTTTCTCACAAATTTTGTTAGTCTCATAGTGTTAGATCATCAAAATGAAGGCACGTGGAAAATAGGCTTATTAAGTTAGAAGCAATTTCAAGCACTGTTAAATCTTGCAGACTGATGGGAGGAACATCAAAAGCTTTGCATCAAGGCTGTATCAGTCCTTCCATGGGAAAGTGCAGTTTGTACTTGCAAAAATGTGATGTTTTCTGGAGAGGTGTGTATGGAGTGTGTGTTTGCTGCCTTTTCCTAATGTAAGTTGTATTTACACAGGGAATTTTTTTTTTAACTGTCATGGCTATGTAAGAGTGTAGGGTGTGATGGTTTCCAAAAGCCTCCTGATAGACTATTGCAAGTAAAACTGTGGAAGAGATCTGTCTAATATATCTGTTTCCATAATTAATGAATCATTATATGGCATCAGGGTAAATAAATCCTGTAATGAGAAATAGAGGCCACTTCCCAATATTTTCAATGCACAGCCATATTCCATGCGCCTTTGCTTAAAACACAATGAAAAAGACTTTATTATATCTTTATATATAATTTGATAAAACAAATCCAAGATATTTTCCATCTAGTCATCAAAAAGCCTGAAAGAATGAATGTTGATCAGCAAGACTTGAATTTTTGAGATCTCTTTTGATGTGATATATTAAAAATTATCCAGTCTGAGAACAGATGCTCATTTGATAATGTTGTATTGATTTTATTATTTTATTATGGTTAAAAAAACAAACACAAAACCTTTACTGTGTGAAATTAAGGAAAATGGGAGGAAAGTGGGTTCACCAAGAAAATTCACTTTATGATTTTAGAGGGAATGCTGTTACACTATTTTTTTAATGCATTTACAATGTATTCTTTGCCTAACTCTGTAAATTTTGAAATGTAACTACTGTAACCGTAAATAAATAAATAAATAAACATAGTAATGAAGTGTTTCATGTTGCTAAACAACATTAAAAAAAACACAGATCCTGCTCCCCATCCCCTCATGGGAATTATTTTAGGGTTCGGCTAGTTTATGCCATTTGAACTGCACATACTTTATGAAACAGCAGCTCTAGGTCACGTTTTAAATAATAACAGGGTTGTATTGCTTATCTAAACAAAAAGGCTGTTAGCCTGTAGTCTTATATATGAAGCCTTTCTGTTTGGATCAAAGTTACTGATGTGTCTACTGTAAAAATATTTTGGCAAGTCATTTAAGATGAATCTTCTAGGTTTTGACACACAAAATATTTCAATTACTGTAATGATCATCTGATCTTAAAATTTATATAGGTCTTAGACTCCATTACGTGTTTTGTGTAATCTTGAAGTAAATGGAGTTCTCTCTTAAATTTAAATGTCAAGTGTAATTGAGGGCATTCTTAACGCCTGTTATTTTAAAATGTTTCAGTATTCCCTTTTGTTATATAAAAATAGATCCAATTTAGTTTGAGAGACTGAGACAAAGCAGTACCTATATTCACAGTAAAGATGTAGGGGTGAGGCTGGAAGAAGCTGTGTCTCCTTGGGCTTGCAATTACTTAGGTGCCTCTGTGTGTCACCTTTTTAGCTTTTGCACATTTAATGAAAGCATTCCTAAACACTATTTTTAAACTCCTCAGTAATTTGAGGGGAGTATTGTTTTCAGCAAAGCTGAGCTCTTCTGCTTGTTAGCCTTGAGCAAGCTATGAATCTCTGCTTGCCTCAGTTTCCCCCATAGGCAAAAGGAGGTTAATAAGCACCTCAGAGCTCTTTGAGATCCTCTAATGGAAAGCTTTCGGTGAGAGTAAAGTACTGTAATTAGTATTGCTAATATTATCGTACCTGTTATGTGTGTTTTAAAGCTTAGGGTGATATTTACACCTAAATAAGGCTCCATGTCTCCTTCATTGTAAACACACTGATGACTCCAGAGGGCAATTCAGACCACCAAAATCAGACTTTTAATTTTGAAATTATTTTAATTGGAATAGTCCTCTGGAGATATCAGTCTTTTTCCTCTACTTGTAGAGAAAACATAGCAAAGTTTAAATCCCATCCCTAAAGCTGGAATTAATCTTGCTGAACTTCAGAGATGTAAAAGTTAGGTGCCTTGGCTAAGGTGGCTGCCTAAGGTCTTTGTGTTTACTGGGGAAGGAGGGGAGATGGTGATGCTCCAGGCTGCAATTTCCAGACTGGGATTACCTTACTCCGAACAGCTTCTCTCTGGCTACAGTGGGAGGGAGTTTAGGTGATGATGAGCTTGGCAGAACATGCCTAAATTTAAGAAAGCTAAAGTAATGATTTAGAGTCAGTCTCATGGAATGGTTTGGGTTGGAAGGGACCTTAAAGACCATCTAGTTCCAACCCCTCTGCCATGGGCAGGGACATCTTCCACTTGACCAGGTTGTTCAAAGCCCCATCCAACCTGGCCTTGAACACTTCCAGGGATGGGGAATCCACAGCTTCCCTGAGCAACCTGTTCCAGTGCCTCACCATCCTCACAGTCAATTCCTGTCCAATATCTAATCTAACCCTGCTCTCTGTCATTTTGAAGCCATTCCCCCTTTTCCTGTCCCTCCATGCCCTTGTCTGAAGTCCCTCTCCAGCTCTCTTGTAGCCCCTTTAGTTACTGGAAGGTGCTCCAAGGTCTACCTGTAGCCTTCTCTTCTCCAGGCTGAACAACCCCAACTCTCTCAGCCTGTCTACATAGATTTAAAGGTCTAAATTCCCCATTCAGGTTCTGCTAGCTAATATATTTTTGTCTCCTGTGCATTGATACACAGCTGTTGCAGTGCAAAAGTATGGTGCTTCTTATAGAATCACTGCTTTTAACCTATAGCTGAGATTTTACTGTTGATTTTCTTTTTGCTTGTGCTGCCATTTTAATGAAATAAGGAGTAATAGGAGCATGGATCTTACAACACAGTTTAGACCACTGAATGTTGAGATGTGGCTCTATGAAAAACATGGGAGCAGATAGCAGATAAGAAATTATTGAATTTTCTATGTTGCAAGCTTAAAATGAAGGTTGATATGTGTAGACATGGATTTTTGTGCATGTGACTTCTGATTTAGTTGTCCTGAGTGGAGTTAGTTTTGATGTGTAAATTAAGGGAGAATTGGACACTTGGAAACATTGACCCCATGCTGACCTCTGCCTCTGAATTCTTTAAAAATAGAAAATGCAGTCTTTCCTTCCCCCTATTAACATTAAATGTCAACAGTTGTATTTTGCTGCTGGTATTTACTAACTTTCATCTTTGCCTTTTTCAAGCATTTATTGCTTTAGAAATGAATTATAGCTTATCACCAGGGATATGTACGTCTTCCAGCTACCTTGGCTTCTCAAAAGACATGATTTTTCTTAAACAGATTGTTTAAATTACTGATCAGGGAACCTCCTAATTGTACTACATTAAGTTTTGATTCTGGCATGGTTTGTTTTGATGTGTTTTTCTATCTGTTGAAATCCTGTTACAGTAAGTAATTGCAAGGAGTGGCTCTATTGCAAAGAAAATATTATAAAGTTCCATTTTGCTTG
This sequence comes from Cnemophilus loriae, assembly GCA_013397755.1. Lineage (NCBI taxonomy): Eukaryota > Metazoa > Chordata > Aves > Passeriformes > Corvidae > Cnemophilus > Cnemophilus loriae. The sequence continues at coordinate 7,521 of VZTF01005575.1, forward strand.
TAGTTAATCCTTTTACCTTTTCAACCTGAAAGCATTTTTTCACTTTATTTCCTAGCTGAAGCCAATTGTCCTTATTTCTTGGTACCACACATAAACTTTGCATCACATCACCAGGTGATCACATAGTTGTCTAGGGAAGTATTATTTCCAAATTTAACTGCTCCTGTACCATCCTTATAGCACTGAAAAAGAATCAGGCTTTTGGAAACAGAGGATTTTTTTTATATGCCTTTGCTGCAACTTTTATCTAGTTGTAGTTGTCTACGACTTATTGTTTGGGCATTTTTAAACACACATAGGCATTTATTGCTTATTTCTTCTTTTATACATGCTGAGAATCCAGGGATTTCTTGCAGCATCGTGGCTATTATCTTGGCTTTGTTGGTCATTTACTGGTGATAGATATGGTTAAAACTGGTGTCAGGCTCTTTTGTTTTCAAATCTGATTCTGAAAGGCAAGGTTGAGAAAAAAAATAGATGTCTGCTGTGATTGCTTTGTAAATAAGCAGCTTGTTTTTTTCCAGATTGTTAAATTGGTGGCTCTTACACTGACAAATGTAATTACAGTATGTAAATTATATCGAAAATATTTTTGTCTGTTTGATGTATACTAAATTGAAGCAAAGTTATACGGTGTTCTGTTTGGAAGTGTGGAAGATACAAGAGTGGAGCTACAGATAACAAGTTTATGCTTGTATTTCCTACTGATGAAGACTTTCACACAAGTTATTTCTATGGGTAGGTGATGAGAATATCACTCTGCATGTATATACATTTATTATACATTTTTGCATGATTATACATGTAGGAGTGGTACAATTTTGACTTGAGACTATTGGTGCCTTTTGTCCCAATGCAATTTTATTTGTGTAGACATGTCTATCTAAAAATCAAATTTCACTTCTGCTTTTGGAGATCTGAATAAGAAGCGAGAGAAACAAGGACCTCAAGGAACAGTACATAGCTCCTGAAATTTTAGATAACCTATTGAAAAAATGGGCAAATAGTCAATATTGTACTTGACCCTCGTATCTTCTCCACTCAGCTGTTTATTTTTGTAGCTCACGTTATATATGTTCACGTTGAACTCTAATGATAATACTGAAAGACAACATGCCTCTCCATGATTCAGTCCAATTGTAGCTTATGCATGTAATTTAATCATCAGCTGTCACAAATAATTAACTGAACATCAGCCAGCTTAATTTTGAACTTGGTCTTCCATTATTTTGCAATTGTCTTTTAAAAAGACAAAGATTGCCTTTCAGTTAATTATCACAACTTCTTTTCCAGTCATAATCATCAGCTTTTCATGTTGCAGTTTGGTTTTTAATACATTGGCATTTAACTACCCATTTATTTTTGTCAGGTCTGTTTTAAGTTTCTAATATAGCATCATTTTATGAAATTGTTGTTTTGGAGGCAGGTCTGATTGGAAATATTTTGTGAATTTCTTCATACCTTGTTGTAATACTGATCTTTAGTATGACTTAAGCAATATGGTCACTCTTCAATGAAGTGTGTTGCTGATCACAAAATAGTCACTTCTGAAAATAGTGAGTTGAATTATGTTTCAGGCACCAAGTTACAAAAAACCAAAACTAAACAAAACCAAAACAAAAAAAACCCCCACCCTTAAAACCTCAGGAAAAACGGCTTTTAAGAGAATTAAATTTGAAACTTTTTTCTATTTCGTCCTCAATTTTGTTGATGAAGTCTTAGCCCAAAGAGAGTTTTGATTCTCTCATTTGGGGAATGGGAACTCCAACCACTTTCACCCAGTATGAGTCAAAAAGCTGTAGCTGGGATGAAGCATTTGAGTTAAACTGCACATCCTTTCAGAATTATTTTTCCATTCTCTCTGCTTCCACATTAATCTTTGTCTTGAATTTGACTTTTTTTTTCTGAGCCTCTTCTGTTTCTAGCATGCTTTCCAATTATAAGTGATTTTCATTCATCACAAAGAATATAGTTGGTCCTAACAAAATAGACCAAAAATAGCTTTTTGTTATTCCTCAGGAACAGATTTCAGAATCACGTAAGCTATTTTCTCTCCCTCTTTCCTCCTTCACTTTGGTGGCTAAAAATGCATATGGTAATCATATTGAATTAAACGCATATTTATCACTGCACATGATAGTTTTGTTTCTTGTTATCCTCAATTTAAAAAAAACATTGCCACTTTGAAAAATTTCCCTGCCCTTGACAGGTAAATGTTATGAAAGGAAAGTTGCCTAACATTAAATTTATTGTCACTGGATCAGTTATATCAAAAAGTTAGTTTTATTCAATCAACCATAATGTAATGTAAGATCTCACTTGACTTTTGTAAAATTCTCTAGATAAATATTTTGTCTTGCCAAATTTAATGTCCTGTATCTTATTATTTTTTATTTTAAACTGAAGTTTATCCTTTTAAGATTGTAAATATAATGTCATCAGATATGGAGATGTTGATGTGTTAATGTAAAAGATAATACACAAATAACTGATAATCTCATAAATGTGTTTTTCTTACATTTGTGTTTTCTGTGTATGCAAAGGTTAAAATGTCTGTAATCTCAGACTATGTTAACTGAAGTTTAATGATTCATATAATGTATCACTATAAACTATTACTATAAGCTTCATGTAGGAGATTGTATTAATCCTTAAATTATTGTACTTTGTACTTTTAGAGGGGGTTTTCACAGTATGCTGACTTCTAATCTGTGTTGCTTTTCTCTCCTTCTGCAGATGGACCTCCAGTTATAGCTCACTATGATATATCAGACACAAACTCAGACCCAGAAGTGGTAAATGTGGACAATCTGTTGGCAGCTGCAGTAGTTCAAGAGCACAATAATTCTTTAGGAAATCAAGACTCTGGATCTGCCTGGAGAACCAGAGGGCTGCTAGATGAACTGAGTGCTGATGCAGGTTTGGTTAAATTCTCTTCCTCTGACATTTGTTCCAACATCTCAGTAGGTGTCTCTCCCTTTCTTGCTTTCAGTATTTTATAGTTTATACAGCTTTAAAAGCTCCCTATGTGAAAACGAGCTAAGCTTGTTACTGAATGATTGATTATGATGACCCATGCCACCAGCTAGTAAACTGGTCTGCTAAAGAAGAGGTTGGAGCCTGGGTTCTGAGGCAGAGTCAGTTTATTTCAGCTGGAGCTGGGTGCCTCCAGAGAGGGACCCTGAACAAAGAAATTCCTGGACCTTTATACCCTTACAGTCTGTGCACCCGATCTTCATGCACCCTGCACACATCTCTTAGTCCAATGGCGATTTATGGTCTGGGGTCTTCCAACACATCACTGGATTCTTTCCCCATGTCCACATGGGCAGGCCATTAACTGCTCTTATCTTCCAGCTTGGGCCAGTCTTGGGACCCTCCAAGGTCTCAATCCTTATCTGAAGGTATTCGGCCTTTCTCTGTTTCCTCCCCTGTTTAGCCATCCGTGCTAACAGAGTTCATTTAAAGTTCACTGATCCTAAGCTTTGAGCAGAGCCCATTCATGCCAAGCTGTAAGCAAGTTACAATTAAACTTAAACCTATACAATTAATTTCTGATATTTCATATGTAAACTTAGTTTGATCCCCAAGAGGTCATAATCTAAGTATTGGAATTGTCAGTGTGTATCTTTTTTCTTTCTCTCTTTATTTCTTTAAAATACAAGCAGTAATTCTTCCCATATTCCATCTGCCCCTTAGAAAATTGGACAGACCAGCATCAGATAAACATGAAGGGTAAAAAGGTGCTGGTAAGTGAGCTTAGCATTTTATTGGGTTTGCATGGCCTGGTT
>VZTF01005576.1:8895-20841 GCA_013397755.1 Cnemophilus loriae
TTCATCCCGATCCATGTCCAGAGGCGATGGAAGAGCCTTGGGGGGCTCCTCCAGGTTATCCAGGGGGATCTACCCTGGGAAAGGGATCAGGGTCCCATTCCCAATTCCCAAAGCGGGGAGAGATGGAGAGGCGGGGACATTCCCAGCCCTCAGCTCTCCCAAATATCCCCATCTCCACCCCACCCATGGGAATCCTGGAGTTCCTACCCCACCGCACCACATCCCGGAACCCCAGGGATGCATTTGGGCAAATTTGGATGAAACTCATGGATACCGGGAAAGGAAGAATCCCACTGCGGGGGCCATGGGTGCAAAATCCCGGAATGGGAATTCCCGGCTCTCATTCCATGCCCTTTTCCCCACCCAGACACGGTGGACCTGACCTGGTGCGTGATCTCTGACATGGAAGTGATCGAGCTCAACAAACGCACCTCGGGCCAATCCTTCGAGGTCATCCTGAAGCCTCCGTCCTTCGACGGAATTCCGGAATTCAACGCTTCCCTGCCCCGGCGCCGCGACCCTTCCCTGGAGGAGATCCAGAAGAAGCTGGAAGCGGCGGAGGAGAGGAGAAAGGTGGGTGTGACACCCAGGAAATTCCCCCTCACCCCCGTTTTTGGGTTGGGAAGTGGTGGCTTTATCCCGGGAACGTCCCCGTGGTGTCCCCAGTACCAGGAGGCGGAGCTGCTGAAGCACCTGGCGGAAAAGCGGGAGCACGAGCGGGAAGTGATCCAGAAGGCCATCGAGGAGAACAACAACTTCATCAAGATGGCCAAGGAGAAGCTGGCGCAGAAGATGGAATCCAACAAGGAGAACCGCGAGGCCCACCTGGCGGCCATGTTGGAGCGCCTCCAGGAGAAGGTGGGAGCCCGGAAAAGAGGGATTGGGATGAGCTGGGATACTCGGGATACTGGTGGCTCTTGGGGTGGCACCACTGAAGAGGGGGTCTCGCTTCCATTCCCGCCCAACTGCAGCGTCCCACTGGGATGGGGGGTCCTGCCCGGGCGGATCCGTAGGCTGGGGAGAGGTCGGAGAGTTGGGATCTGGGTTTTGTCCATGGACAAGCAAAGCCTTTCCTTTCCCCATGTCCCACCAAGACGGGACACAGAATCCCGGGAATCGCAGAATCCCAGGATGGTTGGGTTGGAAGGGACCTTTAGGATCATCCAGTTCCACCCCCAGCACCTCCCGCTATCCCAGATTCCTCCAAGCCCCATCCAGCCTTTCCTTGGACTATCCCAAGTTGCTCCAAGCCCTACCCAACCTTTCCTTGGACTATCCCAGGTTGCTCCAAGCCCCGTCCAGCCTTTCCTTGGACACTTCCAGGGATCCAGGGGCAGTCACATCTTCTCTGGGAATTCCATCCCAGCCACATCCCTGCCGCTCCCCTTGTAGTTTTCCCACCTCCGCGCTGGCGGATCTTCCCGTGGCCCCTTCCCGCGGATCCGGCAGCTGCCCAGCTCCGTGCTGGGAGCCATTCCCGCCCTTCCAGCCCTCTTCTCTCTCCCGAATCAGGTCTGTTCCCAACCTCCGCACGGAAAATCCCACCCTCACCACCTCCAGCTCCCTCCAAAACATCCGGAGCCCGCCCAGTGCCCTTCTCCGAACGCCTCCGCTGGGGCAGAGGCGGAGAGCACCAGATAATGCCGGAAAATCCCAGCTAATCCCAGCTCCATGGGGCTTCCCGGGACGGTTGACGTCTCCCTCGTAGCCAGAGGGCGAGGACAAAGTGTCCCCAAGTGCCACCAGCAGCCCTTAAGTGACCCCAGGGGAGGAGAGGACGCTGGTGACCCATCCGTGGCGTCCCTCGGGATGAACCTCGTGCCTTCAACCCCTTCCGGAGCCGCTGTCCGTGGGGATCCCGGAGTCCTGGAATCCGGCTAACGCGTGTCCCCCCCCTCCCCCTCCTCCTCCTTCCCCTCCTCCTTCCCAATCCCACAGGACAAACACGCGGAAGAAGTGAGGAAAAACAAGGAGCTCAAGGAAGAAGCCTCCAGGTAAAGAGGCGCTGCTTGGACTGACAGCTCCGGGGAGGTGCCGGAGGCTTCCGCAGCTCCAGGTCGGAATGGTGTGGGAATGGTGGACGTTCCTCTGCTTTCTTTGTTCGTGGATGTGACGAGTTGAGGGGTGAAGCCATCGGAGTCGTCGTCGTTCCGGGGAGGGTGGGGAGGGAAGGGATGAGGGCGGGATTTGGGATGCCCACCCGGGTGGGTCCCGCGCGCCGCCCGTCAGCCAGGTCCAGAGGGGACAGCCGAGGGCTGAGGAGGTGATCCCCGGGAGAAATCCCGGGAATACGGAGCGGGTGGGGAGGGAACTGTGGGGAAATGTGCGTCGTGTGTGACTTTAATTTGGTGCTGGGCAGGCGGGGCGGGCGGGAATCCCTCCGGAGTCTTCTCCATCGAACCCCATCCCATCCGTGGGCTGCGGCATCTCTTGGTCTCCCTCCCTCCCTTGTTCCCGCCTGGATTTGGGGTCTCTTCCCAGATCCGGCGTTTTTCGCCCTTCCGGCACCGTTTTGGGAAGGGGGAGAAGGCTCCCCCCCGTTGGAGGTGGTCAGGGAGTGAAATTCCCGTGCTCCAAAGGTTTTTTCCGGCTGTTCGAGACACCCATGATCCTTCCCGAGGGTGACATTGGAAAGCCCCGTGAATTCCCAAAGAACCCTTTTTTTGTAAGAACCCCCCAAAAAATCATCCCAGTGGGAATTCTTGGATGAAATCCCCCTTTCCAGCTGGAAAACCATCGGCTCCTGGAGACGGAGCAGCAGGAGAAACCAGGGCGGGGCTGTGGAGACCATGAAGGAAGGGAATGAGGGAAAACTCGGGAAAAAGGTGGAGATCCGGAGGTGGGATGGAGCCCTGCGGAGAGCAGGGAAAAATATCCGTGGGGAAACCCCTGGGGACAGCGGTGGCATCTCCTGGTGGCACCGGGGAGGGTGGAAAACCCCCCAGGATTCCAGGAGATGTTTTTTGGGAGCTGCTGTGCAATTCCTGAGGGATCTTTGCCTCCGGGAAGGGCGGGAGAAGGAAGATTGGATTTTCCAGGGGGTTGGGAATTCCCTCCATCCCCCGTTGCCATCCGGGAGCGTTCCCAGTGCCGTGGCACCCCAAAAATTCCAACCCGGATGTGAACCAAGGGTTTGGTCTCCGCTGTGTCTGGATAGGACATTCCAAGCTCCGATCTGGGTCCGGAGGGAATCACGGCTCTTTCCCGGTGCCGGGAGATGCCCGCCCGGATCCCGGAGCCCCGGGAGAATCCTGGGAAAGGGGAAGAATGGGACTGGGGATGGATTGTGGCACGAGCTGTCCTTTTTTTGTACACAACAGATGTAAATAAAACTGCCTTGGCCTTTCCTTTGGTTTCCATGATCCCTGCGGTGCTTCCCGTGTGGTTTTTTCGGGATCGGGGCATCCCAGAGTCAGGAAAAGGACGGGAGGGAGGGAATTAGGGTGGGAGGTTGGGGTGTTTCGCCCCCCCCCTTCCCCAAAAACCTGGTGGGACTGGAAGGTTTGGGCGCTCCAAGCGCATTCCATGAAGTTTTCCCATCCCGGACCTGGAGCAGGGAGTTGGATCCCAATTCCACCCGTGTGGCTGGAGAGGAGGAAACTGGGAGGGGCCTGGATGAGGCAGGACGATCCATCGGAATATCCGTGGAATAGGCAAAAAACATCCATTCCTCGGGGCCAGGAGGAGATCCCGGGAATTCCTGCTCCAGCTCCAAGGAGAAAGAAAAATGCAAGGATTCTTCTCCCATCTTTTCAGCCCCGGAAAATGGCACCAAAAATTAGGATCAGCATTCCTGAAGGTCCAGAGTGTCCGTTGCTCCTGATCCAGTCCTCTCTGATCCGGGATAAGGAGGCGCCCCCTGATCCTGGGAATCTCTGAGGATGGGTGAACCCCACAGGCGCGGGATCAGACAAATCCAGGGAAGGGGTTTGGGCTTCCCTGTGTGTGCAACAGGAATTCCCGTCGTATCCGGGTGGAACAGGAAGGGGCTGGATCCAAAGGGACCAGGAAAAGAGGACACGGATCCATCCGCACATCCCGAAAAACCCGGGGTGGTGGGAGGCGTCCCTGCCCATGGAATGAGATCAGCTTTGATGTCCCTTCCCACCCAAACCACTCCACGGTTCCGGGATCATCCCGCTCCACGGCCGGAATCCTGGGGAATGAGGATTTGGGGAATCATTTTTATCCCATTGATGCCTTCCCTGACCCCAGGGTGCTCCAGCCTTTCCCTGGACCCCCCCAGGGATCCAGGGATTTTCTGGGAATTCCAGCCCAGCCCCTCCCCACCCTCCCACACACCAATTCCTTCCCAAGATCCCACCCCGAGCTCCCCTTTCCCACTGGGAAGCCATTCCCTGGCTCCCGGCCCTCCAGCCCTTTTCCCAAATCCCAGCTCTCCTGGAGCCCCTTGAGGCTCGGGAAGGGGCTCCGAGCATTCCCTGGATCCTTCCCCAAACCAAGACTTGGATAAAAAGGAGGAATTTGGGATAAAAGTGGTGGGAAAGGAAGGATGGAAGGATTAATTCCGGAGCAGCCGTGTGGGATTCCCAAGGTTTGGGAATCGCCAAATTTAATAACGTGGGAAATTAGATGGTGGATTAATAACGGTAATGGGATCATTAATTAATTAAGCTGTTGCTTATTAAGTGATTAATTAATCCCTTAGCAGGGTGTTGATTATCCAGGAGGAATCATGGAATTTTTGGCCGGTGATCCAAAGGGAATGTCAGCTCCAAGACACATCCGGGAGAGTCTTGGGAATACCCCTCATCCCCGGAAAACTTCCAAGGAAAAAAGAAAGCCAGATAATGCTGGTTTATTTTCTTGGAATTATTCCGTTGCTGGACGCTTGGAAGGCAACTTGTCCGTGGATTTATCCATAAAAAAACGACATTCCAGGGAAAACAGATTCCGGAATAGTCCGAAAGAATCCACCAGGAGAGCACCAAGCGGGAAGGGAGTGGTTGGAAGGGATAAATCTGACTTTCCCTCCTCGGAAGACACAGAGTAGGAAAAAAAGGTCGTTTAATTAAATATTAATTGGATTAAATTAAATATTCATCACCAAACACAGGCAGGGCGGAGCCGAGTCCCAGCTTCCAAATCCGGATCCCGGGAAAAGGCAAAGCCAGGGAAAAAGGAGGGGTTCCAGCTGAAACTACCAATGGAAAATTAATTAGTTAATCAAATTAATTATTCAAATTCATTAAATCAATTCTAATTATCGAGTGTAAGGCAGTGAAAAGAGGGATTTTAAATCCTGTCTGACCATTCCTGATCCCTTTTTAGGAGGGATGGAAAATCCATCCGGAATTCTTTGCCGGAGAAAGGGCGGGAAGGTGAAACCGGAAAGAGAAACTGAAAACTTCCCAGGTTTTCTTTCGCTTTGGAATCTTTTCGTTTGGAATATTTTTATTCCCGACGGTTGACGTCCAGGTGTGGAACACAATCCCTCCTCGTTTTCCCGCGATTCCGTCCCTGGGAACGCACGTTGGATCTCCCGGCTCCCCTCAGAGCTGATTCCATGCATCCCTGTGGTCGTGGATCTTCGGGATCTTTGGAAGCGGGATGCAAATCTTCCGGAATAAAAGCTGGTCCGTCAAATCCCACGTGGAAAACTCCCTCAGGATCGCTTCCATTGCTTCCATTGGGAAATTCTGTCGGGTTGGCGGCCACGGAACTCCACATGGACCAGCTTGGAGCTCATTCCCATCATCCAGACAACCGGATTTGGTCTTGGGAATGTCCTTCCCGGGAATCACCTCCACATTCCCGGGAGACCTCCCACCACCCAACCCCTCACTGGAGGACTCGGATAATTCCCGGTTGGATCCCGGTTGGATCCGTTCCCACAAAATCCAACAGCGGTGGTTTGGTCCTTCCAGAATCGGTTTTCCTGCACAGTTCCCAGCCCTCCATTCCCGACATTCCGTGGGATGTGAAACGTGGAATACCCCGGGATCCGTCACGGGGAGAGGTGGGGCCGGAACGTGCGCGGCCGGATCATCATGACCACCTTCCGTAGGGAATAATAGTCCGTGTCCTTCCAGGAATACCACACGATCCCGTCCGGGCCCAGCATCTTCCGGTTTTTAATGGAATATCGGCCGCCCTGGGAAGCAGAGAAAGGAGAAGGCTCAGGAGTGGGAAACTCTTGGAAGCACCATCCGGGACGGGAATATCGGAAAAACAACTGCTTGGAGATAATGGGAGCAAAAAACTTCAGGATGATGTGGGGAGAAAAGCCCATAAATCCCTAAATTTTTCCAAAGATCCCTCTGGAGCCACATTGGAATTTCGGGCGGCTGAGTCACCCATTCCAAAGGTTTCTCTGGAAAAGCTGGATCGCTCCGGTGCCCAGCGCTCCTTTTATTCCCGCTCCGGAGAGGCTGGTGAAGCCAGGCGGGAATCGGGAATGATCTCCCAGGGAATGAGGGATGGGATGAGGGGGAACGGCCTCCAGCTGTGCTGGGGGAGGTTTAGTTGGATATTGGGAACAATTCCCGCCCGGAAAGGGTTTTCCAGCCCTGGGCAGGGGTGGAATCCCCATTCCTGGAGGGATTTCAGATCCATGTGGATTTGGGGGGGCACGGATCAGCGGCGGGACTGGAAACGCTGGGAATGGTTGGATTCAGCCTTGGAGAGCTTTTCCAACCTCAACAATTCCCCGATTCCAGGAGCGACAGCCTCGCTCCTCACATTCCACCGTCTCCATCCCACTTCCCCTGATCATGGTGGAAAAAAAAAGGCTCAATTCGGGAAAAAAAAAAATTCCCGAATCCCTCCCATCCTACCTTGTAGTAAACCCCATTGAGGTTGGAGAAGAAGCACTGGTGGTACCACCAGCCTCCGTGGGAAATCTCGGCGCAGATATTCCCGGAATCCGGAGTGCTGAAGCTCCTCTTGTCGTGGTACCAGGCGAAGGAATCCTCCACGGTGCCGCTGAACCCGTCCACGTGCAGCCGGTAGAAGTTTTCCTCGTCCTCGATGCTGCCAGAAACGGGGGAATATTTCATTGGGGTTGCCGGAATTTCACGGGAATCGTCCTTTCCAACCGGGATATGGCGTTCCTGAGGCGGAGCTGCTCCGGCCGCCTCCCTGCCAGAGGGATTCATCGCCTCCGAAAGTCAAGGATGAGGAGGTTTTTCCCTTCTGTGGGATGGGTGTGGTTGGGAATTTGGGAATTTGGGGGTGAAACGGGCGGAGCGAGACTGGGAAACCACAACGAAATGTGGGAGATTTGGGAAAATCCCTTTGATTATCCAGCATTCGCCATGCAAGGAGCACCCGGCTCCTCCCGGAGACGGAGATAATTAGTGGAATCACGGAATTATGGAATGGTTTGGGTGGGACAGGACCTTAAATCCCATCCCATTCCAACCCTGACACCTCCCGCTATCCCAGAGTGCTCCTGGGACGTGGCAGGGCATGGAATCCAAACCATTCCGGGATCCTCTGGAGCTGCTGGGATGGATCCAGGCTGGGTTTCCCAGCAGGCAAATCCCGTGGGATGCAGCTCCAAGGAAAACCCGGAGCTCCAGGGAATCCTGGGAGCCCCTTCCCGAGCCTCAAGGGGCTCCAGGAGAGCTGGGATTTGGGAAAAGGGCTGGAGGGCCGGGAGCCAGGGAATGGCTTCCCAGTGGGAAAGGGGAGCTCGGGGTGGGATCTTGGGAAGGAATTGGTGTGTGGGAGGGTGGGGAGGGGCTGGGCTGGAATTCCCAGAGAATCCCTGGATCCCTGGGAGTGTCCAGGGAAAGGCTGGAGCACCCTGGGATGGTGGGAGGTGTCCCTGCCCATGGAATGGGATGGGATTTCAGGTCCCTTCCCACTCGAAGCATTCCGGGATTTTTGGAGCCACGAGCATTTACAGGAGAAACAGGCAAGGGGATCCTCTGGGACACTCCAGACACCCCTGGTCACTCCGGAATAATCCAGGATGTGGCTGATGCGGTTGGAAAAATAAAACACGGGAAGAGGGGAAGGGCTGGAGATTCCAAAGGATGCCAGGAAATAAAGGAGCAGAGAGGACAAAAATCCGAACCGTGGAAATTCAGGAGTCCCTTCCCAGGGCAAAATCCTCAAAATCCTTCGATTTTGGACACAGGGCTCAGTAATTTGGGCCGAAAAACCGGGGAGCAGCCAGGGATTATCCGCTGGATCCTACATCTCCCTGGATCTGGAATTTGGGCACGGCCGGATGACGCCGCACGTTCCCCACCTCACATCCAACCTTCGGGATCAAACCCAGGCGGGAAGGAAGGGAGAGCCTGGGCTCAGCCTGGAAACCTTTCTAGCCAGAATTCCCACTGCCCGGGGGTCTCCCAAGGTTTGAAATCCCGGGAATTATCCCACGTTTTACCTGAAGACCTGGTAGAAGGCGTGTTTGTGTTTGTTATTCCAGTCTTCCAGGTCGATCCGTAGGGAATAATCCCCTTGGCTCGTCATCCTGTGGATGTTGTCGTTCCCCAGCCAGAATTCCCCGTTGAGGTCCCCAAACCCCTCCTTGTACTCGTTCCAGGTGCGGTTGAAATCCACGGATCCGTCCTGGCGCCTCTGGATGACCGTCCAGCCCCCGCCTGCCGCGAGAGGATGGGAAATGGGAATATCCAGGGAAAATCCAGGGAAAGTCCAGAGGGTCACGGACAAGGCCTTTAGGGAGGATCCGTCAGCGAAGGCGTGGAATTCAAATCCCTGGAAGTGTCCAGGAGAGCTGGGATTTGGGAAAAGGGCTGGAGGGCCGGGAGCCAGGGAATGGCTTCCCAGTGGGAAAGGGGAGCTCGGGGGGGGATATTGGGACGGAATTCCNGGGAGCTCGGGGTGGGATGTTGGGAAGGGATTGGTGTGTGGGAGGGTGGGGAGGGGCTGAGCTGGAATTCCCAGAGAATCCCTGGATTCCTGGGAGCGTCCAAGGAAAGGTTGGAGCACCCTGGGATGGTGGGAGGTATCGGGGTTGGACTGGGATGAGATTTAAGGTCCCTTCCCACCCAAACCATTCCATGATTCCATAAAAAGCCTCCTCATCATGCCACAACTCCTGGAAAAGGGATCCCACCTCTCCCGTGGCTCATGAGGATGATTCTCCACGGATTATCCAAGATTTTCGGGTGTTTCTAAGCGAGAGGGAGCGAAATTTTCGGGAAAGGAATGTTCTGGGGCTGGAACAAACGGGAAATCCCGGAGTTTATGCCCTGTTCCCGCAGCACAGGGGCTCTCCCAGAATTCTCTCCCTGGCTCCGTCTGCTCTCCCATCTGTCCGAATCCCTTCATTCCAAGATTTTAACCGGGAGGGAGACACGGGATCGGGGCCATCTTTCCATGGGCTGCCTCCGCATCCTGTCCCTCTCCGGTGTCCAGGATGGTCACGGGAATAATTCCGGCGACACGGCAGAGGCTGAATTCCGGGTGAATTCCCAGCATCCCAAAATTCCCACCACTTGTGGGTCGCCTGGACCCCTTCCTGCAGGACGGAATGCGGGGATAAGGATCCACCTCCCCCAGCTCAGCACAGGGAATGGGAATGATCTCACAGAATCCTCAAATTCCCGGAGATGCTCCGGACACCCCCAGGCAGCGGCCGCTCCTCCGGGATTCTCCTTCCCGAAATGTGGGAATCCAAAGGCTGCTTTGGAGCCGGGCTGGGAGAGCTGGGAATGTGCAGCTGGAGAAGGGAAGGATCCAGGGAATCCTGGGAGCCCCTTCCCGAGCCTCAAGGGTCTCCAGGAGAGCTGGGATTTTTGAAAAGGGCTGGAGGGCCGGGAGCCAGGGAATGGCTTCCCAGTGGGAAAGGGGAGCTCGGGGTGGGATCTTGGGAAGGAATTGGTGTGTGGGAGGGTGGGGAGGGGCTGGGCTGGAATTCCCAGAGAATCCCTGGATCCCTGGGAGTGTCCAGGGAAAGGTTGGAGCACCCTGGGATCGGTGTTTGGGATTGGAACGGGATGGGATCTGAGGTCCCCTCCCACCCAAACCACTCCAGGATTTAGGATTCCCTACGTCTGCTTTGAACTAAAATCATGGAATACCCAGAGCTGGATGAGACCCACCAGGATCACTGCTCCAGCTCCGGGACACCCCAGAATTCCCACCCTGTCCCTGAGAGCGTTGTCCAAACCCTCCTGGACCTCCGGCAGCCTTGGGAACGCCCCCATTCCCTTGGGAGCCGTCCCAGTGCCCGACCACCTTCGGAATCACCGGGATCCAACTCTCCCATGGGACAAATCCCTTGGAATTCCGGACCTTCCGTGTCCATCTCGCACAGGACCTCGATGGGAACTCCGCGGACCGAGGGCAGGATGCTGTAAATCCCGGACCTCCGGAGCCCGTTGTAGTAGACGGAAGCGCAGTCGATGGGACAATTCCGGCCGTGTTTAATCTCTGGGAATGGGAACGGGGAGAGCCGCGGTTACGGCCCGGAGGGAGGAGGGAAAAGCTTCTCCCACAAATCGGGAAAAGCTGGGAAAAAAAAAAAATTTCCTGCATTTGGAGTTCAGGGATTAAATTTTGGCAAAGAGGCTCCAGGTCCCGTTGGCCACTGGGGGTTTTTCCGGAGTTTTCCAGAGTCTAAAGGGGCTCCAGGATTATGCCTGAGGAAAATCCCAAATTATTCTAGGGAAAATCCCAAATTATTTCAGGAAAATCCCAAATTATTTCAGGAAAATCCCAAATTATTCCAGGGAAAACAACCAAACACCTGGGGGAAAAAAATTACGAAAGTTCATTCATTAAAAATTGAGAAACAGTGGAATTCTTTGAAGGAGAAAATTTTCACTAAAATTCTATTTTTATGCTCTGAATTTTTGAAGGAAAACCACAAATTATCCCAAGGAAAACCTGAAATTATTCCAGGGAAAACAAACAAAAACCTGGCCAAAAAAAAAAAAAAATAAAAAAAAAAGGGAATTAAGTCACCAAAAATAGAGAAATCACAGAAAATTTTCATGTTTTGAAGCGGAAAAGTTTCACCAAATCCTGATTTTATGCTGGGAATTTTGGAAGGAAAACCCCAAATTATTCCAAGGAAACCCCCGAATTATTCCAAGAAAACTCCAAATTTATTCCAGGGAAAACAACCAAAAACTGGCAAAAAAATCAAAAGCCGTTCACTAAAAATAGGGAAATCACAGAAAATTGTCGTGTTTTGAAGCGGAAAAGTTTCACCAAAGCTTCAATTCCAAGCCATGAATTTTTGATGGAAAATCCCAAATTATTCTAGGGGAAGAAAAACAAAAATTGGCCCAAAAAATTGGAAATTAATTCATTAAAAATAGAGAAATAATGGAATTTTTTGAAGTAGAAAAGTTTCAAAGCTCTGATTCCACACTGTCAGTTTCTGAAGGAAAACCCCAAATTATCCCAGGGAAAACATGAAATTATTCCAGGGAAAACAACCAAAAACCTGGGGGGGAAAAATGGAAATTGGTTCATTAAAAATAGGGAAATAAAGGAATTCTTGACAGGGAAAAGTTTCACCAAAGCCCTGATTTTATGCTGGGAATTTTGGAAGGAAAACCCCAAATTATTCCAAGGAAACCCCCGAATTATTCCAAGAAAACTCCAAATTTATTCCAGGGAAAACAACCAAAAACCTGGGGGAAAAAAATTAGTATGGACATTCATTCATGAAAAATAGAGAAATTACTAAAAAAATGTTGGTTTTCAAGTGGAAAAAATGAATTTTTTATGGAAAAATCTCCACATTTTCGGGGATTTTTCGTGGTTTTTTGTGGAAAACATTCCCTGGATTTGGGCAGGCTCCAGGCGGGACCCTGAGCCGCTCCCTACGAGCTCCTCCCACACCCACGGAGCTGGAAAAGCTGCGGAAGCCGCCACGGAACCGGGATTTGAAGAGCTTTTCCCGCTGCCATTCCTGGCCCTGTTCCCGATGCCATTCCCGACCCCATTCCCGGCCCTGTTCCCGCTGCCATTCCCGGCCCCATTCCCAGCCCC
>VZTF01005577.1:7193-54080 GCA_013397755.1 Cnemophilus loriae
GGATGGGATGGGATGGGATGGGATGGGATGGGGCTCAGCTGCTCCAGGGAATGAGGGGAGCACTGGAGCCTGCCCCTGCTGGGAATGCCCCTCGGGCACAGGGAGGAAGGGCAGGGCTGTGTGGGAATGGCTGTACGGAGTGTGTGATCCCATGGTTCCAAGAGATCCTTTGGAAGTGTTTGGTTTCTGATGAATTCCATGCTGCTGATCTGATCGGTTTCTAGAAGCTCCTCTTAATTCCAGACAAATGTCTGCAAAGTGGTTGTTCCTCCCTCCCTCTCTTAGTTCAAGTGTTCTGCAGGAATGTGGGATATAGGCCCATTCCATGGGATATAATTTCCATTCCAAATCCCCGTGTTGAGCCTCTCCTGCTGATGAGATGCTGGGGAAGTTTAATGGATGGAACGTACCTGGGCTCTCACAGAGGCTGGGAAAGAAACTCCCACACTTCAGCAGTATTTTTCTCTGGATGCTAATTTACTGTGAACTCCTGACCTGATGCCTGCATTTTCCTCTCCTCACTTCAAACAAGACAGTACTTTTTAGGCAATGGAGTAATGATTCATTTTAGAAAAGATATTTCAGGAAACTCCACATTTTTCAGTTTCTCGCATAGAGTATGGAACAAAGAGCTGAAAATAGGAAACAGCAAACTTTAATTCTTTGCCTCTTCTCAAAAAAAAGGGTGGTTTTTTTGTTCCTTAATGAGCTTTCATTTCAGCAGCCTCTCAATATTTGTCCTTGTTAGTGAGGCCCTGATGTGTGTCAGCACCCTGAGCCCGCAGCTCTTATGTGCTGTGCCTCAACTGTGAGGCTGCACTGAAGAGACGTGGAATCCGATTTTCCCTGTATAAATAAAAGGCCAGGAAAATCCTCACTTCAAGAATTCCACACAGGGAGTCACTAATGGGAGGCTGGAGATGCTGTGAATGTGTTTTTCTGGAAGGCTGTGTTTTGGAGGTAAAATTCATTTTCTTGACAAGGCAAAATTCAATTTTAGCAATAATCTTGGCTCTTAATCTGTTTTCAGGTGTCTCTCTTGAGGCAGAAGGGACTGCAAAGGGTCATTTGGAGGGAGAGTGGTTCTGCCAGGAGAGGGATGCTCATCCACGGAGAGGGACAGGGAGGGATGATGGGCTGAGGATTCAGGGATGATTTGGGCTGGCACAAGGGGTGCAGGACCGGGGAGAGCAGATTTTCAGCAAGTTCACTTGTGCAGTGCCCAATTTACTCTTTGAAACAAAATAAGGTGACCTCTCTGGAATGACAAATGGAGGGATCATTTCAAGGCATTAATTTTTATGAAAGAATTATTGATCTGCTTTGGAATCTCATAACAGTAATACTACAAAACTACATGTACTCTGTTCCATATTTTATTCTATTAAATGAGTTTTGCTTGGAGGCATTAAAACCATCCAGCACAATACTCTGTTTCATAAGATCAGATGTTGTTATTTCTATTTATAGTCGTATTCAAATTAATCTCAACCAGTGACAATGCTGACTGTCCCAGACGTTGGACTATGATGAATTTTATCATAATATTGGGAGATACGAGGCATGTAATTAAGGCTGTTTGGAGAGCATGGAATCCAATATAGTCAGGTCATTAGTGTGGTGGAGAGGGTACCCAGGCAGAGAGAAATCTGAAGGAGAACAAGGATTTCCAAAGCTTTGCTCGTTACTGATGATTCACGAGCTCCTACCAAGTCCTGCTGCTGAAGGCACTGGAGTTGTTTTGAACCATCACCAATTTAATAGGAATAAAGCCTGGTCCTGTTCCGGACCAGGAAAAGGTGGTGGCCCTGCCCCACCGGAGGCCAGAGCTCCCTCCTGGGCTGTCCCCTCGTGCTTCCCCCGGCTGGAGAGAGCCCAGCCCTCAGAGCTTGCGGAGCTCTCCAGGGTGCTGCACCCGGAGCGACTCTGACAGCGCTTGGTGTCGGGGTGGGCTGGAGCGCTTTGATGTCCCCGTGTCCCCAGGGCCACCATGGGCTGTGTGTGCCCCGTTCATTGTCAGCTCAGGGGGTGCTGGGTGGGGTGCAGTGGGTGCTCGGGGGGTGCCCAGCTCCATGGGCTGTGTGTGCCCCGTTCATTGTCAGCTCAGGGGGTGCTGGGTGGGGTGCAGTGGGTGCTCGGGGGGTGCCCAGCTCCATGGGCTGTGTGTGCCCCGTTCATTGTCAGCTCAGGGGGTGCTGGGTGGGGTGCAGTGGGTGCTCGGGGGGTGCCCAGCTCCATGGGCTGTGTGTGCCCCGTTCATTGTCAGCTCAGGGGGTGCTGGGTGGGGTGCAGTGGGTGCTCGGGGGGTGCCCAGCTCCATGGGCTGTGTGTGCCCCGTTCATTGTCAGCTCAGGGGGTGCTGGGTGGGGTGCAGTGGGTGCTCGGGGGGTGCCCAGCTCCATGGGCTGTGTTTTGGAGCAAATCCTTCTGCAGCAGAGCCGGTGTCAGGTGCAGGACAGGGCACCCCGGGCACACCTGAGCTTCCCACAGGGATCTCGCTCCTTCTGCAGGAACAAAGTGCCCCTGGCTGACAGAGTCCAGCCCCAGGTCCCTGTGGCTGAGGCTGTGGTGCTGAGGACACTTTTGCTGTGTCATTTGGGATCTGGAGAGCATTAAGATGCTGTGGGAGTGCTGGGCATTCTCTTATCCCTCTGCTGACAGTGATGCTGGCTGGTGCCTCCCTTCCCAGTCCTTCTAAGTGAGCTTGGCAAATGTTCCCAAAGCCCTGGGACGTGCTCCTGCCTGGAGAGCACCTCTCTGTGCCTTGGGAGCTGTGAAGCACTTGGGCTGCCTGGCCTCTGATTGACACTGGGAAGAGGGGGAAGCCTGGAGACCTCCCCTTCCCAAGGCCCTGCACTGCCCGGGGTGGTGCAGGTCCAATGTTTTCACATTCAGGGCACATCCAACAGCTCTGTTTTGGTCTGGTTTTTGGGGAAAGGATTGCCTGAGCTGTGGGGGTGGAGGGGAAGGTTTGGAGCAGTCACAGGTCACCAGATTTCATCCTGATGAAGGTTCTGCTTGATGCCTCTGAGCATGGCTGCGTATGTGGGTGCTTTTATGTATAAATAGATAGAGATAAACAAAAATATTATTGTTGGTATATACTTCTGCTCTAAATGTGAGCTGTCTCTTTAAGGTCTTGCTCAGGGCTTGGCCTGGGAAGGGGAGAGCTGTGCTGGGCTGTGCTGGGCGAGGAGAGGACGGAGCACCTCTGTGTCACCCTGTGGCAGCCCTGTCACCTGCCTGTTTGGCTTTTTGATCCCGCCTGTCTCGCACTGGGATGATGTTAGGGCTCAGAAGAATCCATGATGGGTGATACATAGAGAAAAGAAGTGGTCTAGGAATACTGAGCCACCTCAGAGGCTTTAGCAGCACCAGCAACAGGTTGTGTTTGGGCTTGGCTGCTGCTGTGTGGGGAGAGAGTGAAGGGAGGAGAGGCTGAAACTGTGATGGAAAACAGGGAAAAGTGTGGAGAGGTCGGCGTGTGGCTGTGCAGGAAGAGGAGGGTGCTCTGCGGGAACAGCTCTCCTCTGTCACACCAGCAGAGCCTCAGGTCACCCCCCAACAGCAGCTGGACCCTGGAGTGGGCACAGGGGATGGGCTGGGGTGGCTCCTCCCTTGGGGGCAGCTCCTGGCCGTGCTCCGGCCACCTCGGTCTGTGCCCAGAGGCTGCTCACGGATCAAAGGCAGGGGCAAGGGCAGGGGCAGAGAGCTGGGAGTGGTCACCGTGCAGCCATGGCACCGGTCACCGTGCAGCCACGGCACTGGTCACCGTGCAGCCACGGCACTGGTCACTGTGCAGCCATGGCACTGGTCACCGTGCAGCCATGGCAGTGGTCACCGTGCAGCCACGGCACTGGTCACCGTGCAGCCACGGCAGTGGTCACCGTGCAGCCACGGCAGTGGCCACCGTGCAGCCACAGCACTGGTCACCGTGCAGCCATGGCACCGGTCACCGTGCAGCCACGGCAGTGGTCACCGTGCAGCCACGGCAGTGGCCACCGTGCAGCCACAGCAGTGGTCACCGTGCAGCCCTGGCAGTGGTCACCGTGCAGCCACGGCACCGGTCACCGTGCAGCCCTGGCAGTGGTCACTGTGCAGCCACGGCACTGGTCACCGTGCAGCCACAGCAGTGTCACTGTGCAGCCACGGCACTGGTCACCGTGCAGCCACGGCACCGGTCACCGTGCAGTCACGGCACCGGTCACTGTGCAGCCACAGCAGTGGTCACCGTGCAGCCCTGGCAGTGGTCACCGTGCAGCCCTGGCAGTGGTCACCGTGCAGCCACGGCAGTGGTCACTGTGCAGGGAAGAATTCCTTCCCATTGCATGGCACCTGTGCAGCCAGGCTGGTCCCAGCAGATGCCTAAGCTCTTCTGTAAACTTTTCTGAGGAATGTTCTACGGCCTCAGAAAAGACTTTTTTTTTCTTCTCTTAACACTCAGCTTTTATCCTCTTTGCTGGAAGTTTTCCTGGTTTGTTCTGGCTCTGTTTTCACAGCAGGCTTTGAGGCTTGAGTGCAACACCAAGTGCAACAGGGATGTTCCTACTACAAGACATTTGCTCTCCCTTTGATACTCGAAGACAGATCCAAAAGCAGAGGTTTGGAGATGAAGGCGCACTGAGGTGGGCCTTGTGGAGCTCCAGCTCTGCCTGAGCCAGGCTCAAGGTGTCAGCCCGCATTTCCAGTGCTCTGGGCACCAGAGGTTATTTTAAACTCTATCTCAACCCACTGGTACATTTCCAGTCTGGACTACTTGTGTTCACAACCAATCCAACAAAAATCCCACAAGAAGTTTGCTTCCACAATAGCCCTTCTTTAAAGAACCAAAGATTTTCCAGATTAGGAAAACAGTAAAATTCCAATTCTCCCTATTCAGTGTCTTTGATGACAAGGACAGAGGGTTCAGGATCTTGAGGGATCTGTGTCCCTACATTGTCTCCGGTGGAAATGCTCAGGTTTGGTTCCTTGCAAGTTTGTTTCCTCTCCTGCCATTTTAGGATTTGTGCAGAGCAAAGCAAGCTCACACACCACAGATCTCCTAATAAATTTCTTATTTCATAAATATTTTAATACCGGTAATTATGCATTCAGCAGAATGGAGATTTGTTTCGTGTCATTAAATTCAGCCTCATAATTCCATGCATGTGGTATTTCTGCACCCAGAGCAGACGGAGTGCCAGAGCTTTGTGCAGCACTGGGGGCACAGGAGGAGGCTGCCCCTTTGCAGGATTGTCGTCGGGAGGCTCCGGGAAGGACGAGTGGGACAGCAGGAATTCTTCCTCTCTCAGAATGCAGGATTTGAGCCTCAGAAGTGCAGCAGGTTCTGTTTGCAGTCACAACCACCCCTGGGGTCCCTGGTGTGAGATCTCAGGTGAGATGCAGGTGGGGGGTGCAGCACTGGGGGGCTCTGGGACCCCTCTGTGCCCCCCACGGCACCCCCTGTTTATGGGGCCATCAACATGACACCAAGCTACTTCCAAAATAATTATTTAAATACATGTTATGGTCCATCAGAACTTCTTAAATGCACATTTATTTTGGCTATCTTGAGAGAAACCCGGGTCAGTGAACGTTAGAAGTTCACTGGCAAGGAAAGTTTGGCTTGACTGACTGCAGGTGTCAGAGCAGAGCCCCTTTTCCCCATGGATGTGCCTGGTGTCCTGGGACTGCATTTGCTGGTTTAGAAACACCTCTTGATAGCCACAGCTTGGTGCTGGAATAACAAGATGCGGGTAAATCTACTGGGTGGCTGGAATTGAACTCTGGGATTTAATGGCAGCTCCGAAGAGCGCAGACAGCATCTCCCCCAGCAGAGACAGGACTCAGCGCCCGGAGCTGTTTCCCATGTTGTTCCCATCAAAACCAAGTCCTAATGGATAGGATCAAGGCCAAATTCCATTTAATAAAAAATGGCAGGAATAACTACAAAAAATAAAGACAAACTGTCAGCTCAGATTTGGCAGGAAGTTGTTATTTTTGCAGGAATAAAATCCAGCACTAATAGAGATGGTTTAGTGATTTTTAAAGCAGGTGATTTTGCGGCAGGGCTTGAAGGCACAGAAATTACATTGACAATAAAAATTAATTAAATGACTTTTTGTGGGTTTGTAGTTTTTCTATCTGACAGCAGTACAGAAAATCTCCAAGTAACTGGGTGATCCTTGAGGTCCCTTCCAACCCAACCTGTTCTGTGGATGATGATGCAAAGGAAATTATCTTTTCGAGATGTGTCTACTATGGCTACAGTGGAGGATTTCCAAACGAGGAAAAAATGTTGTGATTCCCCAGCAAACCTTGGACAACCAGAACGGACAATTGGCAGGGGCTGCCCAGGGAGGTTTGGAGTCCCCACCCTGGAGGTGCCCGAGGAAGGCCTGGACGTGGCACTCAGAGCTCCGGGCTGGGGACAGGGTGGGATCGGGCACGGGTTGGACTCCACAGGCTGGGAGAGCTTTTCCAACCTCAGGGGTCCTGGGATTCTCTGAACTGGGAGCTCGTTGCCTGTTCCAGTGCTTGAGAGCATCTCCTGCAGCAGAATGTTGGTGTCCCCAGCGAAGGGATTTTGGACTTCACAGGATTTTGGAAGCTCACACAAAAAGATAGATTTTCCATCTGCCTGCAGTGCCCAGGGTGGCAGCAGCCCCGAGGGAGTGACAGCTCGTTTGCTCTCGTTTGGCTAAACTGGAAATGTGGAAATGAGGAGTGGCCTGGGTTTTTGCAGCCCTATGGAGGATCCCAGGGCAGCTGCACAAGTCCTTCTATAACCCACCAGGATCCCCAACACCTCAGAGTGAGACAGGAGCACAGCAGAGGTACTGGAGTCCCTGGAAAAGCCACTTTCCTTCTTCAGGAATATTTTGGTGACATGGTAAACTGTGAAGAGCATTAAGTCCATGAAGAAATGAAATAAATCCCAAATACAATTTTTCCCACCTGTGAAAAATGTATTTTGCTGGGGAATCGAATTGTTGTTAAAAAAAGCCTCCCACCCCTGTGCTTATTTTCTCAGGAAGAATCTCCTTACATTTCAGAAGAGAATAAAATAACTCTGAGCACAAAAGCACCGAGGATTGAGGCTGAGAACTCGTCTGTAAAATGTCCTGCTTGAGCCCAGCCAAGCTTGTGCTTCTCCATCTGGCAGTGAAACGCTGGTGGTGCCTCCTCAGCTGTGCCTCCCATGGCTCTGCTCTGACAAATGTGGGCATGGAAACACAGCCCGGGGACGTTCCTGGGTGTGCACCTCTGCTGGAGCCCTGAAGTTCAGATTTCAGTGTGTAATGACTCCTTGCTGGTTATCAGAACCCAGGAGCTAAGCCTGGCTCCAAACTCTGCTCAGCACCACGTGCAGGACTGGAGTGGGGCTGTTCCTTGGAATCATGGAATCATTGAGGTTGGAAAAGTCCTTCAAGATCAAGTGCAGCCTTTGGGGTGGATCGGGGGCTCCTCTGACCCCTAACAGGGCACTTTGTGTGTCAGCAAGGACAGACTGCAGGAGGAGCTGAGAGGCTGCATCCCTGCTCTAATCCAGGCAGAAGCCGTAGCAGTTTATTAAAAATACCAACAGTTCCTCGGGGCAGACTCGCTGATTTGTGGCCCCTCTGTGCAGCAAATGATGGCACAGACCGTAGGCAATGCTTTATTGATAAATATTGCTTTGGTTTGCCTTTCGCCACTTTCTCACGATGAATTCTTTAGCAATGAACGTGTGTGCTGTGTGTGCTCCTCCCTCTTCCCAGAGCAGCTGTGGCTGCCCCTGGATCCCTGCAAGTGCCCAGGCCAGGCTGGACGGGGCTTGGAGCAGCCTGGGACAGTGGAAGGTGTCCCTGCCAGGGCAGGGGTGGCACTGGATGGGCTTTAAGGTCCTTCCCAACCCAAACAATTCCAGGACCCCGCGACTCAGGACCCAGAGGCTGCACTGCAGAGCTCCCTCCTGCCTTGCAGGGAGCCTGGAAGGGAAGAGTCCGAGTGCTGGGTGAATTCCCTGGGATGCTGAGCACAGGGAAGGGGCATGTTCGGGTAAGTGACAGCCTGTCACTGCACAGCACAAAACACTCTCAGGAGCTCCAGCAATTTTAAAAATAGAAAGCAGGGAGCAAATGGCCTGGCAGGGAGAGGCAGCACTCGGAGAGATGGAATTGGCCCTAATGGGCTCGGGCTGTGCTGGGCATGGAGAGCTGCGAGCTGCAGGGGGGAGCACAGGCCCTGCTCCCTCCTGGCCCCCTTGGCAAAGTTATTTTTATTGTTAATTTGGACAGAGAACTTCCCCAGACTTGTTTGGGTGCCATGAAGGGCTGCTGGTGCCGGGCCGGGTGCTGCTTCTCCTGGGGGGTGCTGGGGAACACCTGCAAACCCAGAGGTGCCCTGGGACCTGCTTCATATTGCAAAATCTTCTATCCTGGGAAATCCGTCAGGCCTGGATTAGATAATACCTGATTTCAAAATGCAATACACGAGCTGACTGCTGCCTGCAGCAGGTGAGTGCATGGTATGAGCCCAGGGAAGCAGAGATGTGATTTTCATCTGATTTTTATCCTGCTCCTTGCTCTCGGTCCTGTGAGCTTCCCAAATGAGCCCCAGCATCCACATGGACCCTGCTGGCACCCAGGGACAGCCCGGTGACCTCCCCCTGCCCAGGGATCCTCCGTGGGTGCCAGCCCAGGGCTGTGTGGCAGATCCTCAGGAGCAGGGTCTGGCTGTGCCTGTGCTCAGCCGTGGGGGAGCTCCTGCAGCCTCTCAGACTTGGCAGGTTCATGGTCAGAACAGCAAAACAAGGTAAAAAAAATTATTTTTTTTTTGCTTTGCAGGTTATTTTTTCCCCCCTCATCTTTCTCCCAGTGCTCACGTAAATCAAGCAAAATGTGGTACAACTGGAATCTGTTTTCTTTAACAGTTGGCAAAGTGGTGTCTGTGCTATTGAACCTGAATCCTTCGGCAGATGCCAAACCCACAAAGCCCTTCCCGTTTTATTTTAAAGCCATGCTGCTCATCCTCATTTCAGGCGTCACAGATAGAAGAGATATATTTGGAAGACATTGTTTGAGGTTTTTTGATCTATAAAATACAGCCTGTCATAGAAATGGGTGTGTAACTCAGCAGAATTTGTGTGTGATGTGTAAGTCCTTCACCATGAGGACTGTGCTATGGATTTGTGTTGAGAAGGATGACCAGGAAGGGTCTGACCTCAACCAGGGTTTCTACCTGGCAACATAACAGTGAAAATATACAAATTATTGCAGTGACAGTGCATAAAGAGCTGGGTTTTGCCTGGACTGGATTTGTCAGCACAATGGCAGGGCCATCAACTTGGAGTTTGGCCCGTGTTCTTTCAGAGACAAACACAAAATCTCCCTGGAAATAACCAGCCCCACATCTTCTCCCGGGTCTTTGGGAAGAGAAATTCTGTTGGACTTCTGGCAGTGCTGGTAAAGTGTCTGCTCATGCAGAAGAGAATCCTGTCCGCTTGTCCCAGGGGTTGATCTCTGGCTGCCAGCATCGCTGAGTTTCCAGTCCCATCCCCTGGCTGGGCAGTCCCAGTGCCTGGGGGGACCATGCCCGGTATTCTGGCACTCGGGAGTTGCTGGGTTTGCTCGGGTGGATGAGCTGGTGCTGCCAACAGCATCCAGGGAACGGGATCTGGGAATATCTGAGGTGAAATCTGGTTTGTGCTCTGGCAGAACAGAATCCCTGTGCTGGGCCTGGCCTGGCCAGGAACCGAAGAGGCTGAGCAGAGCTGTGAGAGTCCCACACCTGCCTGAGGATCAGAGCCTTTCCCTGGCAGTACAAAGGCATCAACGAGATCTTTAATGTCTGCCTGACAAACCTGATCCCCCGTGGCAGCAGCAAAGCCCTGCTCTTGCAGCTTCACAAAGCCTTGTGCTGGAGCCTCTTAGGCCCAGCTCAGTGATGTCAGCTTGAACTGCTGAGCCAAAACCCAGCCCAGCAGGATTTTGGGCATTGCTGGGATGGATCCCGAGAGCAGAAAAATATATCCCAGTATTATTGGTTTTCCTTTGTGTTGGAATGAATTTCTCAGGCTAATGAGTTGATTTTCCCCCCCACTTTGCACTTTATCATTCTGTCTCTCCAAATGGGATTTTAAATTCACACCTTGTTGACAGGAACGTGATTCTGGGGATTAGAGATCACAGCCTGGCTGGTGGCTGTGACCAGCAGCACCTCTGAGGTCCTGTGAGACAGCAGCCAAAAGCTACAAATAGAGAGATCCAGGAAAAGGGAGGAGTGGGAACATGTGCTTGATTTAAGGTGTGATCACACTCTTTGGACTTCATGAACTGGCATTTTTTGTAAAAAAGCCCCCTACCCTGATAGAAAAAACACTTAAAACCACTAATTTCTTAGAACCTTACAGTCACAGATCTGCCTCAATCCCCAAAACACAATGGTTGAGTTATTTTAATGAGAGTGGAGGTTCTCATGGTAACTCCTGGCTACAGGAGCTGGGATATTGAAAGTCACACAAGTACAATGGCTACAGCAGTAAAATGTGCTCTGAGATGCTCAGGACATTTCCCACGCCTTTCTCCAGTCCAGGAGAGAACCTAAGCTTGTGAACCATATATTTCATAGGCAGTTTAAAAATTTTCATTCATTTTGGTGCTTTGAGAAGCAAAGGGAGACACGTTAAAAGTCAAGAGGTCTCCTGCTGTCTATGTAAAAATATTCATTGATACAAAAAGCTGATGAATAAAACCTTAAGTGGTAAAAAGTGATACTCGTGTGCTGCGTGAAGTAAAGTGTGGAAGGATAACTCCCTGTGCTGGAGACCATCCCTGATCTCAGCTGGGGCCTGTGCACCCATCCCGTGGATGGTTTGGCACTTCCCAACCCTCTCTTGTGTTTATTCCCTAATCCAGGGCCTTGGCTGGTTGTTTTGGCATCCCAAGTGCTTGATCCTCTTCCCAGAGTTTGCCATCCTCTCGGTGCGTGAATTCCTCCCTGGCACTGTGGTGATAAGGTGTTGAGGAGAAAACTTGGGAGACTGGGGCTGGAGCTGAGTGAGGGGAGGACCAGCCCCGGTGAATGTGTGCTGCTGTTCTTGTGTGTCAGCTACCTGCTCGTAACGAGCGTCCTTACAGGGGCACCAGGGATGGGTGATCGTGGACGTGCCACTGGGGATGGGGGATCATGGACGTGCCACTGGGGATGGGGGATCATGGACTGGGGATGGGGGATCATGGACGTGTTTAAAAAGCAGGAAGGTGCTGGCAGGCTCGGGGGGTGCAGCAGTGCCAGGTCTGGGAGGGGTCTGCACCCCAGAATGGCCCAGGTGGCACCGGATCTCCCCCTCGGGGTGAAACCCAACCTGAGCCCAGCCTGGCAACCCTTCCCAGTTATCCCATGTTAATGACTCTAATTGCCCTAATGAGACACTGCAGTTAAGTTGTCTCGTCTCTCCCACCCGTGATTTTTTCTTTAGCTTTTCTCCAAGTTGATTTTTTTTCCCATGTGCTGTTCTCACACGTGGTTCTGTACATTAACAATTGGGAGACGACAGTTCTTCTATATCTTTTTTAGAATGTTCCCTGGGGAATTATGCTTCAACCAGGGAAATTGTATGTTTCATTATCAAAAAGGTTTCAGGCTTTATCAGATTCTTTTTGTTATAGTTGTCATGGAGGTTTTTATTATTATTGTTAAATTGAATAATGGGGAGGAACCTGTTCTTAAGCCTTTGCACAAGAACTAAAATTTAAATCCAGATAAATCTGCTCTGTTTGTAAAAGTGACTTTTTAAGGTTAACTGCATTTAGTTCCAATCACTGCAAGTGCAGCTTTGTTACTTTATCTGAATTAGATAGCGAGGGGTTTTGCAGCTGTAATAAGGGAAGATTGAACTTGACTTTTAAATGCAGATGGAATGTCTGGGAGTTATTTTTCAGGGCCTGATTTCTTGGTAATCACAAGAAACCCTCCATGAGGCCTCACAGGGCTGCTACAGGAGCCCAGCAGGGCTGGAGCCTTTTGGAAGTGGCAGGGAAAGAGATCTCAGAACCACGGCATGGTTTGGGTTGGAAGGGACCTTAAATCCCATCCAGTGCCACCCCTGCCCTGGCAGGGACAACTTCCACTGTCCCAGGCTGCTCCCAGCCCCATCCAGCCTGGCCTGGGACACTGCCAGGGATCCAGGGGCAGCCACAGCTGCTCTGAGCTGCTTCAAACAGGGCTGGAAGTGGATTTTGTTCATAGTAAGCGCCAAATGCTCCCATTTGTGTGGGACTGAGGAGCTCCCAGGAGGAGCAGGCCGGGCATGTCCCCGTACGCCAGCCCTCAGCAAGGACAGGCTGAGCCCATGGCACTGGCACTGCTCATTCTCAGAACTCCATGGTCTGACCCAGGTAATTGTGGACTCCTTCCTCCGGCTCTGCCTGGCTGCTGCAGGCAGCAGGGCCAGAGCAGCCTCACCTGCAGCCCCTGTTCCCAGGGAGCAGCACCCCAGCAGGGCCAGAGCATCCTCAGCTGCACCCCGTGTTCCCAGGGAGCAGCACCCCAGCAGGGCCAGAGCATCCTCACCTGCAGCCCCTGTTCCCAGGGAGCAGCACCCCAGCAGGGCCAGAGCATCCTCAGCTGCACCCCAGCAGGGCCAGAGCAGCCTCAGCTGCACCCCCTGTTCCCAGGGANCCGCGGGGCCAGAGCAGCCTCAGCTGCACCCCCTGTTCCCAGGGAGCAGCCCCCCCAGGCTCTGTGCCCCTGGGGACAGCCCTGCCCTGGGGACAGCCCTGCCCTGGGGACAGGCTGCTGATTGTTATTCTGCATTAAACCAGCATGACTCGGAGCCATCGCAGATCCCTGGGATCCAACAGCTCCCGGATTCTTGGGGCCGGGATGAAACCTGAATGAGCAATAAGGAGATGAAAAACTTGGCTGTGAGCGAGCTCCTGCAGCTGGGAGTCACCGCAGCAAGGAGTGGAACCTCTTTGAAACGTGGGTCAGATCTGGCAAAGGCGTTTGAAAGAGTTTTGTCTAAAGGGAAAAAAAAAAAAAAAAGGAGAGGAGTAGTTTGAAAATGTCAATAAAATAATAATTCATCTCAGCATATTCAGGCTGCCAGACTTCAGGGAGCTCCCAGTTCAGAGAAAGCGTGAAATGTAAATACTTTATATAATGTTGACTGTGACCATCAGCCTCATTATGCCTCTGAAATTCATCATTTTTGCCTTCGGATGCTGAAATTTGTTGACAATCAGAGGAAGAAGGGTCCCCCCGGACTGTTGTGGTGTGATGCTGTGGGAACTTTCCCTCTAATTACGGCAGCAAGGCAAATTGCAGGAGGCTTTTAAAAATAACAACTGAAGATAGTGACCTTTTTTACAAAGGCTTTGATGAAAGATTTGAAAAAATGGAATTCATTAGAATATTTCTAATTTCCTGACATTCAAATAGGAGAGACTTTCTCAATGTGCATCTTCTCAAACATTTATTGTTAAATGTCGTCATTTAACAAAGGTCCCTGGACTCTTTGCATGCCAATGAACCCCACGACTGAATTTAGAAATATAAACTCTACAGAAGGAAAGAATTTCTGTGTCTACATTGCTGTCCTACAATTCATTACTGTGGTGTAAATGCCTGAATGAGTTCACTGTAAAGGTGCATAAATGCATTTAAATGAATTCAAAATTAGGACTATTAAAATAACTGTGCAAAAGCCCTAAGAGCATTTTGGGGCAAAATTAAATGCAAGGCACACATAAAATATATTTAAAAATAAATATATATATAAATGAATGATTATGTATGATTGCAACATTATCAGGTTTGGGGTTTTATTGAAATTCATAAGGAAGCACAAAAATAATTCTTGAGGCATTTTCCAGGAGCACAGGGAAGGTGAACTGCAGCTTCTGAGGGCTGTTGTGGTTTGGGGCCAGCTGGGGTGGGGTTGGTGGGCAGTGTTTGGGGGGTTTAGTTTGACTGGAAAGCCCCAACCCCACTGCTCAAGGCTTTGTTTAGGGACACAGTGGGCCCGTCCCTGCTCTGAAGAATTCCCGTGGAAGCAGGAAAAACAAAGAGATTCGGGCAAGATGCGTTATCTGCTGCTGCAGATGGAACTCCAGGGGCAGAGCAGAGCGAGGGAATCGCTGGCTCAGACGGGCTGGGAGGGAACTTCCAGAGTGGGAATCCCTGCCAGAGCCACCCAGCATCCTTCCCCAGCTGCATGTGCTCCCGTGGGACACTTTCCTTTCCCCCTTCCTCCTTCCCAAGGCTTGGTATCCTCGCCCTGGCCTCCTTGGCACGCTCCCAGCGTGTCTGGAGCAGAAGTTTCCTCCTTGGAGGGGCAGTGGGATGTGCCAGCAGCTCCTGCTCGTTTTCCCAGCACGCTGGGGTTCCTGGTGCCAGTCCCTGTGTTGGGATAACGAGCAAAGGACTTCCTGAGCACCTCTTGCTGTGTACTGACTAAACTGGGCTTCAAACAGAAAGGTTCAAAATACCAGTACAGGGGGAATTCAGGGCTGGTCTCTTTAGAAAAGACAAGGAAGGAAGGGGGAAATGAGAAGGGAAGGAGAACAGCAATGTCCCCAGGTGGCCATGCAGCCTGACCAGGGAGGGAGCAGCGAAAAGCAGGTGGGGAATGGGGGAGTCCTGACAGGGGTGGGGGATCAATTAGGGGGCTAATGAGGGAGGGGATAAATGAGAGAGGAGCGGGGTGGGAAGGGGAGAGTGGCCCAGAGGAAGAGCGGCTTGGGGGAAGGAACCTTGGTGCAGGTAAGAATGATTCCAACTGCTTTGGGGTGGTTGTTGCTGGTGTGAGATGGATTTTCAGCTGTTAAAATGTCTGTGCTTTTAGGGTTTGTTCTTTGGATTGAATCTCAGCACATTATCTCAAGGAAAAATCCTTTAGCTTCCCCCTCCAGAGGCACTTCCCATGCTTTTACATGGTTCAGAGTTCCCAAGGAATGTTTCTGTCCTGCTGTGAAGCATCTGAGACCTAACTTTGTCCCCAGTAATTCCCATCTTCACCCTCTGGCTCCTCAGACCCCACAAATCTGTTAAACAGCCCCTTGGACTGGCAGAAGGAATTTTCAGTCATCTCCTGCTCACTGATGTGAGGCTTTGCCAGGACCTTGCTCTGGGTTTCAGGAGCTGAGTGGAACTTTTGCCATTAATGTATCTAAATTTGTAGGAGCAACAGAAATTCAGGTGCTGCCTATTTTATTAGTGGAGCGTGAAGTGTATCACGCACACATCGGAGAAGCTTTTCACTTCAGAGGAGGGAAAGGAGCACTTTGGACTTCATGCTGTGAATTTTCTACAGAGAATGACTCTAAATGCACATTTTGTAATGCATGGCTTTATTTATTTTAAAAAAGGGCTGCATTATTAAATTTGGTTTTGTCTGTGCAAACAAATGTGAATTATTTTGCCAGCTCAAGTGTTTTCTCAGTCCCCCATAAATAAGAAAGTGACTTGAAAGTACAATTGATCAGAAATGATGCATTGAGTGTTTCCCTACAAGGAGGGCATTGAGTTGGGAGTTGTGTCAGGTCCTGGGTTCTTCCCTCATCCACAGAATGCCTTTCTCCTTCAAATCTGCATTTCATGACAGTATCTTTGTTTTCTGTGAATGATGTGATAATTCAGATAAATCTGTGCTGGCTGAGAAAAAAATAGAAATGAATTGTTGTGACAAAGAGTGAATGTTTGTTCTGAGGGAAGAGGTCAGCAGGGCTGAGGGCCGGCGGGTGACTCCTGCCAGGTGGAGAAGGGGCTGTTTGGGGGTGCTGTGCTGGGCGGGTCACGAATCTTTCCAAGTGGATTAAAAAGGAACTGAGGTGGTCCTGGAGAGGAACAGCTGGGACACTCTTGTCCTTTTTTCCCCTCTCAGCCCTCCTGAGGGTTTGGGTCGATGCCCCCAGTGAGGACCCTGGGTGGTTCTGAGCTGCTCCCACCTCTCCAGGGGAAGGTGCTGGGCTGGCTGCTCAGCTCAGCTGCTGCTTGTCCAGGCTGGGAAATGGGACGGATGGACGGATGGGTGGGTGGGTTCATGCCCAGCAGGGGCAGGAAGGGCTGGGCCTCCTTTGGCCCTTTCTGGCCCCAGAGTGAGCTGGATCCACATTCTGTTGAAAACCGCTCGTGTCTAAGCAATGGTGCTGGGTTGCTGTTTCCCAGGATGTGTTTCCTTCCAAAGCAGGGTGGGCAGGGTGCGGGCCGTGGCGGCCTGGCGCGGCCTTGGCAGCTCCCTCTGAGCCGGGGCCCGCGGGGTGCCCAGCCCTGCTGCCAGCCACGCTTTTGGGCTGCCCCCAGCAGCGAATTATCCCAGTAGTGCTGCAGCAATACTGCAGCAATAATGACTCGTTCGTGCCCAGCGAGGGCAGCTTTCCAGGCGGAGCGGGTGCTGCCAGGGCCTGCGCCCACCTCCTGCTCTGTGCCCCCGCTGCCACGGTCTGTGCCCGCCTTTCTCTGACGGGCTGGGATTGGGAGCATCCAGGGAATTCTGGCGGGATCAGGTGTGCCGCTCGAAGGAGATTGTGAGATGCTGGCAGTGTCCTGTCGGGAGAGCCCTGGCAGCTCGCCTGGGCTGGCACAGGTGCCCCCAAAGGGACGGGATCTGTGTGCCCTACATAGGCACCCAGGGTGCAAATCAGGAGCAGTAAACAACAAGACCAGCCTGCATTAGAGCAAGTCCTGGTTTTGTCCTATTTTTTTCCCTGCCTGGAGAATATTAATGTACAAATCAAAGGAATATACTTAAAAGTGTTTTAAATAACCAGCCTTGTTAGGGAAAGAGGAGGGGAGGGTTTGTCATTGTGCAATACAAAAGATCGAGGTGATCCTGACACAGAGAAGGGGAAAATGAGGAAGAAAAGATTCCAATGACCTCTCCTTTCCTGAAGGAAGGAGCAAACCCTTTGGATGGCTGCTCCAGCCCTGGAGCACCTGCACAGCAGGAAAATGGGCCTCAGGCTGGCTTTGAGCTGGCAGTGAAAGATGTGATTCCCATCTCAGCTAGGTTTTAAAGTGGTGTGAAAGTGGAGTAATTATCAGCAGGGGATTGTTAAAAAACCCGAGCTAATTTGAAGTGAATTGCTGTCCAGGGGTTGTTCTGCTGTGTGGGAAGGTCTCCCAGGCCAGAAGGACCTGTAGCATCCGATTTACTGACTCCTCTTGCTCTGAGGGAGGAGAAAGTTAAAAATGCAATTTCAGTGTTCACAGATTGGTTTTTTCTGGTGTTTCTGTGGTTCTGTGACTCCTCTTGGCAGTTCCTGTGCTGGGATGTGATGAGCTCACTCCCTACACCCCTTGGGTTTCTATTTCTGTGCTCAGAGCTGCTCCCTCCCTTTCCCATGTTTGTGCCCCTTTCCCTCACCCTGTCTCCCCATCAGTCCAGCGCAAGGAGGAATTCCCAAGATGTTGCCTCTTAAGGATCTCTGTTCATCCACTTTGCAGAAGGTCTGGCTGGATGTTTTCTAGAGACTTCAGCATTTCTGCCTTCACGATTTTCTCTGTACACGGAGAAGCTCCACTGTAAGATCTCTCTAATCTCTCAGGTTTCAAAGCTAATGGCACCAGGCTAAAATTACCCCATTAAATATCAATTAACATAAATCATCACAAGATGCTGC
This sequence comes from Cnemophilus loriae, assembly GCA_013397755.1. Lineage (NCBI taxonomy): Eukaryota > Metazoa > Chordata > Aves > Passeriformes > Corvidae > Cnemophilus > Cnemophilus loriae. Next base: position 24,779 of record VZTF01005577.1, read on the forward strand.
TCAGATTAAATATGCTCCTACTGGGTCTTTCTGTCTGGAAATATAACTGAGTGAAGAAATGTTAAAATGAACTGACTTGGATGCTCCAAGGGCGTTTTTTTTGGGTCTTGGCTGAGTTTGTGGCTGTTTGCATTAAAATAAAATAACCCCCCACTGTTGCATGTTCTTGGGCACGGCCGTGGCCTGTTCCAGGGCATGGGCTCAGACTAAAACACAGTTTACAGGTAGTAATTAATCCTGGGTCAGATTACTAAACCGCATTAAACTGTTTGTGCGAGAGAACTGACTGAGGTTTGGTTTAGTTCACCCTGGAAGTGGATTAAGCCTGATCCAGCCTTATCCTGAGTGAGTGTTGATATAAAAGGCTGAATCGTGGCAGTTTCATTTCTTAATTAGGAACTGAATTTTTTGGACAGAATTAGGATTTGAATTTTTGTTGTGTGGGCAAGTACTGGATGGTTTTGGTGATTCCAGGACCACAACAGAAGAGTTGCTGTTGTGTGCGTGTGTGTTTAATTCTGCAAAACAAGTCCTACTGTCTTAAAACTCATGTTAGGAGGTGAAGGAAAGCAACAGAAGGAGAAATTAATCTATTTTTTTTCCTCACTGGTGGCTGTTTCACCCATGTCTGGCAGCAGAAGCAATGATGAATACATGTCATGTTTTCCAACTAATTTCTGGGTCACTCCTCCCATGGCTGCTGGGAATGACTAAGCAGTATTTAATCTGGTTTTACAGATATGCAAAGCAGGGATGCTGCTCTCCCTGGAGCAGGGCCGGGCACACATCCCAGCTTTGCTGGGCTGCTCCTGGTCCACGCGAGCGACCCTCGGGAGCCCAGGGCAGCCGCTGGAGGCTTGGGAAGCCCGGGGGCAGCAGCTGTGCTGGAACCTCCAGGCACATCCTACAGGAGTGGTAGAGACTGGGGAAGGCTGGTTCATAATCTTGTCAAAATTTATTGCCACAGTCATGGAATCATGGATGGTTTGGGTTGGAAGGGACCTTAAAGCCCATCCAGTGCCCCCCCTGCCCTGGCAGGGACACCTTCCACTGTCCCAGGCTGCTCCAAGCCCCGTCCAGCCTGGCCTGGGACACTGCCAGGGATCCAGGGGCAGCCCCAGCTGCTCTGGGCACCCTGTGCCAGGGCCTCCCCGCCCTCCCAGGGAAGGATTCCTTCCCAGTATCCCATCCATCCCTGCCCTCTGTGTCAGTGTCTGCTCAGGGAGTTTGGAATGGCCTGACTGTGCCCTGGGCTCCGGGCACAGCCCTGGGCTGGCAGCCGAGGCCCTGCCCACGTAGGCTGTGCCTTTTTGGGGTGCTTTGTGTTCAGATGACAATCGCCAGCTGCGGCTGCGCTGCGGGGGGAGCCTCACCACATCTGCCCCCGGCAGCTGCTCGGCCAGGCGTGCCCGTGGATGCTGACCAGGCGGGGCCGCACAAAGGCCGGCTGACCCCGCTGGGCACTGGTTTTGTGTCTGACTCATCTCTGAGTAATCGGTGCCAGTGAGACCGGGCTGCGAGCCCCTTGCAGTCCATATAAACAAGGCTGGGACAGGAGCAGGCTGTGGGAAGGACGTGCTGCTGTTCACACCCTGCCAGGAGGCTCTGCAGCTCCTGGGGTACCCACTCCTGAGACAAATGTTAGCCAGTGACTACAAAACAACAGCAAATGCGTAAATGAAATGAAGGCACACATTGTTTTTATTGTCCGTGCATTAATAATGCAACAGCCTGTGCTTTTCAGAAGACGTGGCTGTGATGTTCAGGTGGCTCCGGTGACAGTAGAACAGACTTGGCACTGAGCAGGATGCAGACTCAGACTCCAAATTGCGAAGAGGAGGGGACTGGACCTCTGTGGCTGGAAATTTCCTCTGCCTGACCGAGTATTATGGTCTTTATCTTTGCATTAGTAGCTTACTGTGACTCTGCACCGAAGCTGCCTTGGGCAGATCTGTCTGGGAGTGAGTAAGAGGTCAGATGTGCCTCGGTTCAGATCTGTGTCACTGCCTTGGCTCTGAGCAATCCTGGAACAGGTACCGAGGGGGAGATGCTGGTAGGGCTGGGGTTCCCCTTGCCTGGAGTCAGTGAGTTGGTATCAGGCTGAAGGTCTGACGTAAACACAGGTGAAACCAGGAAATGTCAGACTCCTCTGCTGGGCTTGGGCTCCTTCCCTGCCTGTCTGCTCCAGTAACAGAGCAGGGACAGTGGGAGCTGATCCCTGGGAGCTGGAGGGTTGCACTTTTTGTGATAAACACCCGTTCTCTGAGGCACAGAAGGGGTTGGGTTGGAATTAAAGCCCATCCAGTGCCACACCCTGCCATGGGCAGGGACACCTTCCACTGTCCCAGGCTGCTCCAAGCCCTGTCCAGCCTGGCCTTGGACACTTCAGGGATGGGGCAGCCACAGCTGCTCTGGGCACCCTGTGCCAGTGCTGTTCCATTATAAGACACTTCTAATAATGGCAGGTAACTGGAAAAGAAAATATGGGGGTGAGGGGGAAAGACAAACCAGGTGAATGAGGACCAGGGAGCATGATTCACGTCTCCAAGACCTTTGGTCAGAGGCCAGGGCTCATCCTGCTTTGAGCAGGTTTGATGTGAGAGAGCTGATTTCATCTCTGTTAATCATGTAGCAGTGGTTTAAGCCATGGATCAGTTGTTCCAGGATCTGGTATTTCTGGTGGTGATAATTCAGAAAAATGAACTGAACCCTTGCTCCCCACTGGCCCCACGTCAGGCTCAGGTGGATCCAGGCTGGAGCTGGGAGCTTTGGGAGCAGCTTGCTGTGCAGCTTTAGTGATCTTGGCTGTGTGTTTGCACATTTTCCGCTTTGCACGTTTGTTCAAATAACCTCAGTTCTCACTCGGGTGTTTTTGGGATGGATGTTTTTCCTGTTCCTGCTGTGGGAGGGGGGCAGTGCAGGTGTTGGCAGGTCCAGGCAGGCAGGAGATTCCTGGTGTGATCACACCAGTGCTCCAAGGAGCTCCACCTGCCCACGGGGAGCAGTGGGGATGGAGCATTCCTCTGCTGTTGTCCTGGAAAACAATTTTGCTTTATTTTTCCGAGGCAGAACTCACCACTCAGCTTCTGTTCAGGTCGTTTCACACTCAAACTCCTTTTATTTCAGAGAAGCTGTAACTTTTATGAACTTCTGTGGGTGATGTAGAATATTATCACAGCTCAGTTATTTTCTCTCCTCAGTTACGTGGGAAAGCGGAGTTCAGCGGGTTTGGTGATGCATCCCTGTTATTTAGTGGTGGGGTTTTTTCAAATCCCATGAGATCTGTGTTAAAAGACTTATTTGGTGAAATCTGCTGTATCACAAGGCTTGATGCTGCTCAACAGGTCAGGCTGGATAAGCGTAATATCTCCTGAAACCCGATTCCTTCCCCATTAATCTCTGCAGCTGCGTTTTCCATGCCCTGGCAGTTGTGTGGGGGTGAATCCAGCGCTGGGTGTTGCTGCACTTGTTTCGTGTGTGGGGGTGGATTTCTGGTGTCTGATGCGATGTCACGGAGGCACAACTGGGGGCCTTTTGCATCCCAGTTTTCCATCACATCTGAGCATTCGATTTCACAGCCACGTAAGATTAAGGCTGTCTCAGTAATACCCTTTAATTCTGCCTCATGATCGAGCTCATGCTCTGCTGTGATACAGATGCTGACTAATTTGCAATATTGTCTGAAGGAAAGATGAGGCAGAACAGGATCTGCAGGCATTCAGGAGAGTGTACTCACTGATTTTATTTTGGTTCCCTCTTTCACAGTGGTGGAGATGACTTAAGGAAAAAAAAAACGAGGACATGTATTTTGCTTGCTGTAAATGTAAATATAAATCCTCATCAGCAACTGTGTAATCCGGCAATGATCTCTCTTAAATTGAAACAAATAATAAATTTTGTGAATAGAGCCGAGGATTGATGGTGTCATCCTTGCAGGCAGTTTAGATGTAAAGAGTTTTATATTGACTATGCAAATCAACGTTGAAATAACACCAGAAGGGAGCCAAAGATAAAAGAGCTGTTAAACCTTCCTGTGAATTCTTGCAAATCAGCTCCTGAGCCTGCAGCAGCTCCTCGTGCTCTCCACCTTGGGGGGCTGGCTCTGCTCTTCCCTCTGCTTGGGCCCTTGGAAAGGCTCTGGAGCAGCCAGAGCAGCTCCATGAGGATGGAATATAGGTCAGTGTTGTCCTTAATGCAGTGCTGATTTATCCAGGCCGTCCTGAAGGGCCTTCCCAGCCCCCAGCAGCACACCCAGCGAGCTCAGTGCAGCTGTGCCCAGTCTGTCAGCGCCCAGCAGCCCCGTCCCGGCCACAGCCCTGCCTGCAGATGAGGGATGCTCTCCTACCAGCACCTCGAGCAGCCACCCCGCGCTCCTGTGCTCAGGGAAACACACGTGGCTGCAGTTCAGCTCAGCCTTCCCTGCCGCTGTGTCCCAGAGAACACCCGAGGCCAGGCCGGGTCTCTGACAGAAGGATTTCCTCATCCCTCTGTGTGTGCAAGCAGAGGAGCCGGGGGTCCTGGCTGCTGGCAGGTGGAACAGGAGCCTGCAGTGCCCTGGCAGCCAGGGGGACATCCCTGTCCTGGGGGAATAGCAACAGCACCCAGAGAGGGATTGTCCCGCTCTGCTCTGCGCTGGGGTGGCCTCACCCCCAGTCCTGGGGGCGCTTCTGTCTAAAAAAAGACAACAAGCCATTGGAGAGTGGCCAAAGGAAGCCACAGAGATGGGGAGGGGTCTGGAGGGGCCACATGAGGGGTGCCTCAGGGCACTTGGCTGGAGCAGGGGAGCCTGAGGGGAGACTCATCAGGGGCTGCAGCTCCGATCTCGGCTCCCTGGGACAGGGACAGGACCAGGGAGCGGCTGGAGCTGGGCCAGGGCAGGCTCAGGCTGCAGATCAGGAAAGGCTCTTCCCCCAGAGGGTGCTGGGCACTGCCCAGGCTCCCCAGGGAATGGGCACGGCCCCGAGGCTGGCAGAGCTCCAGGAGCGTTGGGACAGCGCTGCCAGGGGTGCCCAGGGTGGGATTGTTGGGGGGTCTGGGCAGGGCCAGGAGTTGCTCTGGATGATCCCTGTGGGTCCCTTCCCACTCAGATATTCCATGGTTCCAAGAGTAATTGGTGCAGGCTTTGCCTTGCAGATCTGTGGTTGACTTGGGATCCAGCCCTCGCCTGCTGCATCTGTTAATGTGGCTCAGCATAAAAACCCACTCAGTTTTGTTTAAAATCCTGCTTTTGGTTCAAACTCAAATGATACAGCATGAAATACACATGTGGGTTGGTCCCCTGATGATCCTTCAAGTAAATTAATCTGAAAAATAAGGAAAAAAAAACTTGAAAAGACCCTTAAAACATCTACATCCCAAAGCACATTATAATGAGTCTTTCTCAAGCACAAACAAGAGCAACCCAACTCCACTCTCTGCTCTTTTTTTTCAAGAAAAGCAACATCAAAGCAGAGGAGAAATTGTCACCGTAATTACGGACAGCAGTGTCGTGGTTAGGGGGGAGTCTGTGCTCCTGGAGGAGTTTGGATATGGGAGCAGGGTGTGTGAGGTTTGTGTGCCTGTGGTGCCTCCCTGAAGGGGAGCGTTCCTAAACTGGGGAGTCTGAGATGAGTTTGAGCAGGACAGGGATGGATTTGGAGCAGGGATTAGTCCTTCCCTTCCTTGATGAGCCCTGCTGTACCTGACCTGGAATTCCTGCCAGGAGCAGCCTCCCCGACCAACACAGGGAATGAGCTGTTATTTTGGGCAGTGCTGGAAATGAAATCCGAGGGAATGCTGCAAATTACAGCGTTCCCGAGCGGCAGAATCTGGGTTACTGCACTCCCCAGCGCCGGGGTGGGCTTTTCAATTGCCATGGACACTTTTTGACTGCTGTGTGCCACATCAGGGGGTGTCTCTGGGTTCTCAGCCTGGTGGCTGGGCTGGAGTCTGGGGCATCGAGTAGCAGATCCCCAGGGCAATGGTGGAGTGCCCGTCCCTGCAGGGATTTCAAAGCTGTGTGGATGTGGCACTTGGGGACGGGGGCAGTGGTGGCTTTGGCAGTGCTGGGGTGATAGTTGTACTTGGTGATCTTGAAGGGCTTTTCCAACCTCAAAGATTCCAGGACTCTGTAATACTATGAAGCTGGAATAAAAGATGTCTTTGGCTCAGGTGTACCAGGAGGGTGTGGTGAGCTCAGGTGAGGGTGAGCTCGGTGCCAGGAGCACATCTGCCTCCTCCACAGCCCCAGCCCTCCTTGACAAGGAAGCAGGGAAGGGATTTTGTGCCGGAGCAGCCTCTGGGTTTGATGCCTGAGGTTGTTTCTGAATAGCCCAATTCCTGTGTAATTGCTGTGGAAGCACTCGGGTACCTCCTGGTGGGGAGGCAGAACTCAAACCCCCAGGCTGTGTGTGCCAGGCTGGCCTTGGGTAAAAAAGGGGCTGCTGGGGCCCAAGGGCTGCCCATGGGCCCAGGTGTTGGTGACAAAGCCGTGGTGGAGCGGGGCAATCGTGAGGTGCCGCTGACCTCCCCAGGCCTGGCTCTGCCACCCATCAGCCACTGGCGTGGAAGCAATCCCGGAGCAGTTGGCAGGATTATTTGTAGAGTTAGCTGCCGTTCGGAGTAAATAACTTCTGAAATCTGGCCTGATGTTATCAAAGAGGATATTTCAAAGTGGTATTTATAGAGTCCAAGTATTATCTGAGCAAACGTGTCGCCTGTGCCCCACTCGCACCCCGCGCCTCTGCCACTGCAGGGCAGGAAAAGTGCCGGCCAGAAAATTCCCGGGTAAATCAGGATTTGCTAATGGCGGTGTGGGTTTTCAATGGGCCTTCTTGTGTGTTGGAAATGTGCAACTGATGCTGGGATTGAAGTGACCCCCAGGGGGAAACAGCTGATTTTAATGGGACAGAAATTACACGGTGAAACCTTTTCCTCGCCACATTTCTGCAGTGCCCAGCAGCAGGATTCCCCTCACTTCAGTGTTCGTGGCCCTGCCCTCCTCCTCGTCGTGTGGAGAGCTCTTAACTGAAGCACAAGTGCCAGCTCAGGGGTGGGTCACTCTGCCCAGAGTGAATAAATCAGGTGTTAGATCTTTGTTTCTCAGATGCTTTCACTAAAGCAGCCTAATTAATCAGCCCAGCAGAATGACTGAAAGGCAATTTCCCGGGCTGAATAACTGAATTTCTGTGGCCTAGGCCTTCAAAGGAAAATACTGACAAACCTGGTGACTTTAAGTGAGACTGTCACACCAAGCACGGTGATATTTTAGCCTCAGTCCCTCTCCTGCCTGCGGAATAGAGATGCTTGTGCATCCTCATCCATCAGCTGACAGCTTCCTGCTTACGGAAATGGTGATGATTTGACATCAGACCACTTAAATTTCCTTAGTGGCTGGGCTGGAAGCCTCTCACATTTTTCACCACTCTCCTGCATCTTTCTCACTTTTTTTTCTCGACAAGACTGATACTGGATCTCACCGCAGTGATAAAAGTGCGCCAAGCTGGACATCACATAAGAGAAAATATGCACTGATGCTAAATGGGAGTGTGTGTGGGATGTGAGAAAAGAGGGGAGCTGCAAGTAGAAGGTGCTGTAATCACCGAATAACTCGGGTGGGAAGGTCTGGAGGCCTCTGTTCCAGGGGCCAGACCAGATTGCTCAGGGGTTTATCCATTTCAGTCCCACAGCCTTCCAAGTGTGGTGTCTGGAGAAGAGGTTTTCCTTAATGGCTCTCCATAGCTTTGCCCATGAATTTACACCCAGCCAGCATTTCTGGGGCACACTGTGGTGTGAAGCTGCTCCTTTTGGGACTGTGAAGCTGAGGGAAGGGTTATTTTTAGAGTGAGGTGGATTTTTGAATCGAGCCCCTTTCATTAGGCAGTGTCTCTGCTGTGCCTCGCTGTGTGCCAGCACCCAGGGGACAGAAGGGGTGCAGGGCCACCAGACCACCCTGAGAGGGCTGGGAAAGGAAGGTTGGCAATTAAACACTTACTGGCAAAGGGCTGAGCTGGGGGGAACGCTGGATGGCTGTGGGAAACATAAAAGTTAATGGAAAGTAATTTGGCAACTTCATCTGCAGGTTGGCAGGGATCCAAGTGGATCATAATTGGATTTCAGCTGCTTTTGTGTACTCAGTCATTGAGATACCCTGCAGAAAGTCACCCCTGGCTCACAGGAAGGGAGCAGCTCTTGTGTGGGGCTGGGGGGTTTTTGTAGGGCCAGCGCTTGGGGCAGTTATCAGGGGAACGAATGGAAGCTGGATGGAATCTGCAGTGTTGTATGGGTATAAATCCTGCTTTGCAGGGGTCTTTGGTTTCCTGTCATCCCCCTGCTGTGGCAGTTTGGAGCTGAGGCACTTGGGGATGTGTCTCCTCCCCCTGAGCTCTGTTTTGAGCGAGGTTTGTCAGAGCCCTGTGCTGTTGCAGAGGCACAGCTCCCTCTGAGTCCATCCCCATTAAGATAAGGGCAGAAGTCTGACCCAGCACTCACTATTTCTGCACATGACACAGACTTAATCAAACTTCCAGCCTCGGGAATACACTAAACTCTCTGCCAGTGTAATTAGATTCTGAGGGTGCAATTGTTTTGCCCTTTCTTCAAGCTCGTGTCAGCATCCTTGCTCCAGAGTTTGGTGCTGTGTCACATGGCTCTGCCTTCGTGGTGCTGTTACATTTTCACCAGGGATGGAGATTGCCTGGGTCGGGATGTGCTGAGGATGTGAACATCACCTGGGCTGCTCAGCTGCACCTCTCTGTGGTGTCCATCCCTTGTGTTGAGGTGCTTCTCTTACCTGTTCAGAAACACCAGCGTGGGACACTGGCCATGAAGGAAAATACTAATTTTAGATATAATTTTGTCTTTAAAAGTATTTCTCTAGTAATGTTGTAATTAAGGCTCTTCCCATGTAATTTCAAGAGGTTCTTTACCATGTGTGGGCAGTTTATGGCTGGATTTATTTTCCTCATGTAATTGTTCATTCAAGTGAGTCCTGTATACGTGGACCCTGAAGAATCCAGTTAAATGAATAAATGGATGGAGATCACTGTTCAGCTCCTAATGCAGGTTTTCTCAGTCAGGTTTAATTTAGATATTGGGAAGGAATTCCTCAGTGAGGGTGGGGAGGCCCTGGCACAGGGTGCCCAGGGAAGCTGTGGCTGCCCCTGGATCCCTGGCAGTGCCCAAGGCCAGGCTGGACGGGGCTGGGAGCAGCCTGGGGCAGTTCCACAGACACGTTGCACACATTGCTGGAGCCATCCAGCACAGAACTCCAGACAAATGGCTAAGAGAGGCTTTGGTGCTCCTAATTGTTTATGAGATGTTTTATGGAGCCCTCTGCCTGCCCAATCTAATGTCATTGGCAAGATAAGAAGGAAGGAAATATTAAGAAATAGGCTCTCCCCACTCCTAATGCGCCTCTTCGTGCTTTATGTGCCTCTCTCTCGCTCCTGATTTCCTTGGCATCAAATTGCCCTTCACCGTGCTGAGTGATGCTGGGTACTGAGGGAAATGTGGCTGTGGAGAGGGAAAATAAAGTGTCAGGAGTGAAATAGTGCCCTCATTGTAATGTATTATCTAATTAGTGGAACTGGCTGCAAACTCCCCCGTCTCGGCTGCACGGCTCTCGAGCGAGCCTCCCCTCAGCTCTTATCTCAGCACAGGAGTTATTTAATATGACTCCAGCGGGCTCTGGCAGCCTGGGAGTGACTCAGGCTCCGTCTGGGATGTGCAGCACAGCCCTGGCCGGGGCTGAGCCCCGCCAGCCGTGCCACCCCGCTGGAGACTGGAAAAGGCTCCGACACCACTGCTGAACTTCGGAGGGGAAGGGTGTGCACAGTTCAGAGGCTAATTACCGCAGCTGGGTTAATTACCAGCGGGCATTGCTGCAGCAGGGCAGTAGCAGAGGGCATACACTCCCTCCCAAGGGAGGCTGTTTGCCCCACGAGCCGGGACAATGCCTGGGCAGCTCAGCAACGCGCAGTTACTTTATTCGCCAGGATTCCACCTCTGAAGCAAGGCAGAGGGACAGTGGCACTGCCTTTCTCAGTGGTCTGGAGATTAAACCTTTCTCTAAGACCCGAGGCAGCTCTTGCAGAATGCAGGGCAGTGAAAAGCTCCCCGTAAGGAGCTTAGGCTGTAATTCCAGCCGGAGACTGATAAGGGAAGCAGTGATCAAAGCACTTCCACTCTTTCAGGCCTGGATTTACCAAGCTCCTCTTTAACCAGGCACAGCTTCCCCTGTATTTTGTATTTCTGTGGAGCTACAAAAAAAGCAGGATACACCCTTTAATTGTGAAGTTTTGCTGCCCCCACACCCATCAGTTAGAAATTTTAGAGAGGTATTTGTCTTGTCCCACAAAGCCAGTGCTCCAAGGTTTTCCGTGCCTTTTAATGCAGCTACGACAGCTGTGGTGGCATCCCTAACACACCAAAGAGGGCAGAGTGTGGCTCCCAGCACTCCTCTGGCTTGGAGCCAAAACAAACAATCCAGCGATTCCTGTAAACTTCTCAAATCCATTTCTCCAGGCAACAGAGGGAGCATAATCATTCAGATTTAAACTGTTTCCTTCTCTCTTGCAGTCATTAGTGGCAGTAGTACATCCCCAAGGTTAAGTGTAGAGAAAAATATATAAATTTAGTTATCAAAACCCCTGCGGTGTGAGCACACTTATTTTTGCATCTTTTATAGCTAATTCTTGGAATGTCTTTCGTTAAGAGAACGCTGATCATCTGTGTAGGTTATCATTGCTGTGTTGGCTATAAAGCCCCTGAAAGTTTTGGAGACATCTCTGATGTGCCAAAATTTGAGATGTGGCAGCGTTTGACATCAGTGTTTGAGGTGTTGGTCCTGCAGCCCAAGAGCTGCTGGGACTCAGCTCTGGCAGGAGCACAAGCACCCTCGAGTCGCAGCAGTTTCTGTGAGGAAAAGCAGCCAAGAGCTCTGGTCAAATGTTGCTGCCAATATTATTTTTATAGATGGAGGAAAAAAAAAAATCCGTTATACTTAAAAATGAAGGGGAAGTCAGGTGGAGCAGGGGACAAAACAACACTGCAGCTCTCGCAGGCAGAGTTTGTGAGGAAGGGTGTTTGTGATCCAGAAATCAAAAAGAATGAGGAGCCATTCTTCCTTTGAACCGAGGAGCTGCATGAGAGTCAATGAACATCAAAAATCATTGTGCTCTTCCCGGCTGCTCTGGCTCCTGAAGCGCTCCTGATGAATGGGAGATTATTTTTTGGCCATCCCGAGTTTCTTGCTCTGTGGAATCCATACTGATGATAAAGTGTCACATAACTCTCCCCGCTGTCGAGCGCTTGAGGCAACAGCCGTAGATTCATCCAATCCATCATTCCTTGGGATCCGGAGGGCCGGGGCGCTGCTCGGCCAGCCAGCAGGTGGGAGGCTGAGCGGCCCTGCCCGCCCTCCCTCCCTGGGGATGGGGTTCTCATCGCAGTCGCTGTCAGACCCGGGGGCTGCTGTGTTTCGCCAGCCTGGCAGCTCAGCTGCCGTGGTTGAGAGGAGTCATTCTGTGCACTCGAAGTCAGCACAGACCCAGCAGGGATGTGTTTCAGTCTGTGAGAGGTGTCTGCCTGTCCCCGCTCCCAGCTGACGCTGCTCCCCGCCATCCTCCCCGCCATCCTCCCCGCCATCCGCTGCCATCCTCCCTGCCTGGGGAAGGGGAGGGCGGCTCTGAAGCGAGGCAGCTTCTGTTGGTTTTGTCATCCCTGTTTAGCCCTCCAGACCGCTTTGGATGGAGCATGGAAATGTTCTCAGCTGTGGCGCTGGTGACTTCACATTTGCACAGCAAACCAACGCAGCCAGAGAGGCTTCTAAAGCCCAGGCTTTTGCTGTAATCTCTCATACGATCCCAGGAGTCATTCAAGGCTCCTCGGCTGCTCTCTGAGGAGCAGATGTGTTTGCTGGAGTCTCAGCTCGAGGAGTTGAAGCTCTCTGCACGAGTTTCCCTCTGAATGCTGGGGGGTTTGATGTGTGTGTGGAAGGTGGGCGTTGGAAGTTGCTTTCTCAGTCTGAGGGGAGCTGCACTGTCTCAGTTTGGGGAAGCAATCTGTCCATGAGTGTCCCCTATCCTGCACTGTAGTTCTTTAGTGCTGGCAGAGCACTCCGAGGTGCCTCTGCTGGAGAGACTATTAGATCTAAAATGCATTATTGCTCACTTCTGTAACCAACACAAATCCAAAGTGCTGCTTTGGCAGGAAGAGCACTTGGAAATATTAGATTTATTGAGAGTTGTGTCCTCCCAGTCAGTCAGTTGTAGCAATGAAGTCTGTTTGCATTATCCTTGCTGCAGGCTGAGTGCTAAATGGGGCTGTGCTGCCTGGAAAAGCAATTCCCCCGTGGCAGGAGACTGGGTGGGGGTCCTCTGCTGTGGGGGCAGCTCTGAGGAAAGGTTCAGTTGTTGCTGATGATAAAGCCAATTCAGGAGCTCTGCCCAGCACTGGAGTCTCTCTGCTTGTCCCTCCTCTTTCTGCCTTCTGCCTGCTTGCTGTGTCTCCAGCCAGCCTCTCTGGATAAATCTGGTTCTTCCAAAGGGGAATTATTGTCTCTGCTCAGGGTGGGCAGCCAGGGATGGCTGGTTGGGCCCTGCCAGCTGGGTTTGGATCCTGGGAACAATTTTAACACGTGGAGCAATTTTGCTGTGATGCTGCCAGGATTTTGTAAGCAGGATTTAAGGCAAGCAATTTTCATTTTAGTCAGGAAGTTTATAATTTCCACATTGTGCTGGAGTTACATCTAGGAGTCGTGGTATCAGATGCACAAAGCACTCGTGTATTGCGTTCATCAGATTTCAGAGCAGACATCATTCAGACTATCCAGCTTGGAAAGATAATTTTTGAGAAGAACTTTATTGATTTAGAGTAACGTTACGGAAAAGTGACTCGTCTCTTTCCAGAGTGACTTACACTCTAACTGACTCCAGCATTGAATACTCCACAATCTCTCCTGTCCCTGGGAAATCGGGAGTGTCGGGGAGCGTGCTCTGGCTGTTTCCCCCCAGAAGCTGGCCAGGAGCCGTGCAAATATCAGGCCACTTTGCTAATTTAGTTCTTGTCAATTAGGAGATTTGGGAGAGCTGGCTGCTTTCCTAAGGAGCAGGGAGGGCTGGTGTTTGCTTGGCTTGCTGCTCCCCTGGCTGTCAGAGTGCCGTGAAGGCAGAGCCGGTGTGGGAGCTGCAGGCCAGGGCAGTGCCTGCCCAGCAGAGCTGACAGGAGCTGTTGTGTAACACGTCCTGAGCTCCGCCGTGTCACAAGTCCATGTGTCAGCTCCGCTCATTGTCAGGGCTCCAGCTTCCCGCAGTGAATTAACATGCACAGGCCTTTGGGATGCCTGGAACATCCCTCCTCTGAGCTCCTGGGTGGGAGCCTCGGCTCTGCGTCGGACCTGGGGCTGGGAATGTCTGCTTCGTTTCTTCCAAGATTCCAGTGGGAGCAGCCAGGTGGGAGCCAAGGTGCCCTGGCTCAGGCTGCATTTCGGGCAGGATTGCTGACAAACACACACGTTCCTGGCAGGTTTCACCCACGGCAGTGTGGGGAAGGGCTGCAGAGCTGCCCCAGGGGCTCCCGCAGCCCCTCCTGCCTCCTGTGCAAACGCTGCTGCTGCTGGTTCCTCTGAAAGCCTCGGCTGCCACCAGTGGCTGCAGCTCAAAGCGTCCCCAGGCTCTGCTGGGGACGTGGGCAGCACCCATGGGGCGAGCCCAGGGGCACGAGAGGGCTGTGGGACACCAGCTGCGGGCACAAACCTCCCGTGAAACTGCAGGGATCACCCCAAACTGCGTCAAGGGGAGGGAGAGGCATGAATATGTTCTGGGATAGTCATTCCAGCCTCCTCCTGCTGAGGCTGTCGGTGGCTTTCACGTCAGGTCCTCTCATGTTCCAGCTGGGTTGCTGTCCTATATTCCTGTCTGTGCCTTGTCTCACAGTAAACTCCTCCTCACCACGCGCTGCCCCAGACTGGAACGAGCTCACTGCTGGAGGCTGCTCAGGCCTTGGAACTGCCCAGGGAGCTTTGGAGTCCCCACCCCTGGCGTGTCCAAGGAAGGCCTGGACGTGGCACTCAGAGCTCTGGGCTGGGGACAGGGTGGGCATCGGGCACAGCTGGGACTGGGTGGGCTGGGAGGGCTTTTCCAGATGAAATGACCCCGTGACTGTTCTGGGATGGCAAAATCCATGTCCACTCTGATTGAGCAGGAGCAGACAAGGCTGGAGCCAGGACTTGCCTGGCTCAGCCTCCAGGATTTGAAGGTGCCCCCTTGAAGACTGTGGGATTTCATTGTTTATTGGCTTCAGTGAGAGCAGAGCAGACCTGATGTGCTCACATGTATTTGATTTACTGATGGCATTCCCAGGTCTGGTAGAGACCTTCCACCTTGAAGCTCATCCTGCTCTGGCTCTCAGGACTTGTGGCAGCTCCTTCTGCTAAAGTTATGCTGAAGGAATAAAATGAAATTTATTGCATATTTAATTGGAATTTCGCTGCTCCCGTCCACCTGATAATGAATTAGTTTTCAGCACAGGGAAAAACTAAAACTAGGAGAGATTCTCCTGCAGAAGGCAGTCATTGCTCGGGGTAATTACAGGCTGTATATCCAGGTAATGGGAGCTGGAGCTGTGTTGGGGAGTTCACAGCTTGAGAGAAGTGTTTTGCACACTCAGGGAAAGAGCCCTGAGGTAATTTCTGGGCTTAAAGGCTCCTGGGGTTTTAGCCAGAAAATTGTGGTCAGTGCCTGGAGGTGCCACAGGCAGCTGTGGTGTGCAAACACTGAATGCCAGGGGTTGAATATTCCAGCGACCTCTGGAATAAAACCTGGTAATATTGATGTGAATTCTAAATCCCCTTGCATGGCAGTGCCAGCGTGGCTCTGTAGAAACGACCTGATTGTCTCACAGCTTCTGGGGGCTGCATTTGTCTCCTTTTCCTGCTGGTCACTGTCCCCGGGGGCACAGGGACATCCTGGCCAGCACATGGAATTCATGTGCTCTGCCTGTGTTAAATGGATAGAACCAAGCTAAGTGTAAAACTTGGCCAGGTGAGACTTGAGGCACTTTTAAGCCATTTTTGTGGCTGAGTGTGGGTATTTGTGTGTTGGCACTGCTGCATGGGCTGTGAGTCCACTCCCAGCAGCAGAGGGTGGTAACTTCATGTGCTACTGACAACTAAATTATTTGTAGTCTTCTGGTTCGGTGAGGGAGATTTTTCAGGCTTAGCTGGTAGCTTTTCATCATCTTTTCTGAAATTTAGATCCTCTCTAGCCACAAAACAAGGAAAACAGTAATTATGATCAAATCAGGGGGTTAGTTTTGTTTATCCTTGTGTGAATTATATCAGGCAAATATCTCTCGGGAAGCAGCTGACCAGCAATAACCCAGAGAAGGATAAAATCTCCTGGGATTACTTCGACAGAGCAGAGGATGTGCAGTTGGGAGGTGCTTTCCTTCTGTGGCTGAGCCCTTCCGGGTGCTCACTTGTGGGGTCGGCCTGGAGCTGGATGGGATGATCTGCGTGGTGCCCTGGGGTCCTGGGGCTTCCCCACGCGGGAATTTTGTGGGGTCTCACGGCTGCACGTTGTCCCTGGAACGTGTGACAGGCACAGAGTGTCCGTGAGGCCGGCACAGAGCCACTGACACCTGCAGAAGGTGGAGTTCTGCCTCGGCCTTGCCCTTCTCACCCATCTGAGCAACAGACAAGTGAGTGTCAGGACAGGTCAGCTCCGTCTAATGAAATCCCGTTTGCTCTGCCAGCCTCAGGAGCCGGATCCCGGGTTTTCAGTGTGTCAGACCTGGCACAGGGATGAGCTGTGGTAGGCTCAGGGCTGGGTGCTGAGATCGCTCCATCAGAGGAAACGTCTTCAGCTTGAAAATTTCCCACCAATCGTGCCCTGTGACTCATCAATTTAAATCAATTTCCAGAGGAACATCTACGAGAATTAAAGGATTATAAAAATGAATGAGTAATTTTTCTCAACCTTTTGTTGGTGTGGCTGGAAAAGGGGGATGATTTACTCCCTGGCAATCTGTAATTCTGCAGGTTAATAGGCTGGGTGAAATCCTTCATATTTATGACAAGGGATTACAGGACTCTGCAGTGAATTAGCACAAACCCCAAATGAGAGCACAGATGAGGATTTATAAGGATCTGATCAAGGAATTTTCTGCCAAGATTTGCAGTGACGCACTTGAGTTTGTGCCTATTTCCCTAAACTTCTGTTTAAAATAATGCCGATATCAATGGATTGACAGTTGTTACATTCATGGGAAGGGTGTGGAAATACTGATACTGAGAACAGTGCAACACCTTTGAGTAAATTAATAACACCAATGTATTAATTAAGGCCAGCTTTAACTGTTATTATTAGTTAGGCAGGCTCAAAGAGGAGACAGAAGTTTGGGGAAGAGGGAGGTGTCACCACGAGTTAATTACGCACCATGGCAGAGGGAGAACGGCTTCCAAGGATGAGGGACCGTCAAGGCAGGCTTTGATATATGATTAACAACATAAAGGAGTTTGGGGAAATCAGCAGGTGTCTAAGAAGGGAAATAAACAATGATCAAAAAGCAGAGAGGAGCAAAACCAGATTGCTCCTGGGGGGGTCCACAGACTCGATGTGCTCCCTTCAGAAATGTGCCTGTGGTTCCTGTGCACGGTGCCCGTGAAGGTTAATTTAATTCTCCAGCTGTAGAACATGGAGGACGGAGAGTCTCTTCATAAAATAACAATGGTTCTGGAAAGCAATTAGAGAATTTGCTGATGTCTTAAACTGCAGAAGCACAATTTAAGATTTTTTTATGAGTTGTAGGAGAAAGCAAAACAGATTAAATTGTACAGTGCTCATATTTAATTTGGGACCCTTTAGCTTTAGTTACAATGCACTCAGCTTATTTTGTAGCTTCGTTGCCATCTTTGTCATCGGGGACGAAGATGAGGAGAATGCAGAAAGCTTTCGGTGAGGGGAGGAGTACAACAAATGCCACATATCTGGCTCGGTTTTGCTTAGAAATTGTTTGTAATGATTTTCCAGGATGGGGCAATATCCTGAACAGAATTTGCTGTGTCTCACACACACTTTGTCTGTGTGAGGATAAAGGGAGGAGGAGGTGGTGACATCTGCTTGGGGTTTGAACTCAGAGGAATAAATACAGCGAGCATTTAAATACAGGGAAAATTTGGGTTGGGTAGAGGGGAGGATTTCTTCCCTGTGAGGGTGGGGAGGCCCTGGCACAGGCTCTCAGTGTATTCACACCTAACCGAGGGGAGGGAGGAGCAGAGAAGGCACCTGGGTCACCTCTGTGCTGTGAGGAGCTGCAGCCATTTGGGCTGTAAAGAAAAGCTTTTCCAGCTACAGCAGGGTTTGGCAGCTCTGCAATGATCAGACCCGGCACCTACAGAGGGAAGGGATGTGGCGGTGGGGGAAGGAATTCCTTTGGCCAGAGCAGGAGCAGGGTGCATCCCTGCCAGGACAGACCTGCACAGGCAGCTTGGGCTCTGCCCTTCCTGTCACTTGTTACCCAAATAAAGAAGGGAAGGCAGATCCTTGGGCCAGGCCAGTCTCTGAATTAGTCCTGTGGGACTCTGACTGCCAAAGCAAACCCTGTGTCACTGCTAACCAGGACCTGTTGCTGCTCCAGGAGTTAGGGCTGCAGGTTCCAGAGCTGTGCCAGGGCTCCCTGCAGGGATGGATATTGATGGAAAACTCTGCTGAATTAGACCAAGCGTGAACGCTCATCGTTCTGCGGGAAAAACATCCCATTCGAGTTTCATGTTATTGCTTTTTATGGAAAAAGAAGTTCATAAATGCAGATGTATTCCTGGAGCAAGCAGCATCTTCACGCTGCCTCCTTTGGATTTGGTTCGGTGCCAAGTGATGCCGTTTGGCAGGAGAGGAGCTGAGTCCTGAGGGGACAGAGCCACATCTCTGCAGTCCCCAGCCGGGCCCTGGGTCCAGCCACGCTGGCACAGCCCGGGGGGCATCCCTGGGGCAGGGGCATGGCTGGGAACACGGAGCATCCCAGAGAGCCCCGGGTGTGTGACGGGGTGGGGAGTGCTCTGCACAGGGACAGTTCCGTGAGTGTCGCCCAGGGTTCCTCACAGGGGAGCACGAGGGCCCTGCCTGTGTCACTGATTCTGTCACAAACCCTCAGCAGTCCCTCCTGAAACGGCACACTGCCTTTCCTCACGGTAGTGCCATGATGGGCTTTTTCCTTTTAGTGTTAGTTTGGCTTTTCAGGATTTGCTGAGCAATAGCCCAGCGTGGGGGTTTTGTAAGGAAACTCGTATTTCTGCAGAAGCTGTGGCTGCCCCTGGATCCCTGGCAGTGCCCCAGGCCAGGCTGGACGGGGCTTGGAGCAGCCTGGGACAGTGGAAGGTGTCCCTGCCAGGGCAGGGGTGGGATGGGATGAACTTTAGGGTCCCTTCCAACCCAAGCCGGTGTGGGATTCCGTGGCAGCAGGCTCAGGGCCCTCAGAGGGACACCAGGAACTGCACCCACAGCACCAAGTTACTCCCTCCAGTAAAATCCGGGTGCTCGTGCACTTCCCACTGCTCTCAGCAACAGAACAAATTCATTGTTGGTTTCCTGTCAGTTGTTTTGGGTTTTGTGACCTGATTTGTGTGTCAGCATCTCCAGCCTGGAGCATTCCAGGCCCTTCCAAGGGTTGTAGCTTAAATGAAGTGTAAGGCATTTCATAACCTTCGGACTCTCCCAAATTGATAGAGCATCACTTTATATCCTGTTGGATGCTCCTCGAGGCTCTAGGATGATGCAGAGTGCAGTTAATGCTTCCACCAGGTTTGGGAGAGACGTAGGCTCCTTATCAGCAAAGAAACCCTCAGGGATAAAGATGGGCCATTGCAGCACAATAGTCAGTTTAGGAATAGACAGAAAGCAGTTTTCTTGTACATCCATGGTGTGAACTGCAATCCCTTATAAGAACGGGAGGCAATAAAACACCGATGGTAATCACTGTGTGTAAATTCCCTGCCTTAATTTTGTGCATAATGGGCAATAGCAGGCAGTACCAATTATCCTGTATTCTCCTTTTGCAGAGGTAGCACTAAAGATAATGTTCCTCATTGCAAGTTCTGTTCTCTCCAAAAAGAAACAGTTAATTAACCCCATAAAGCCATTAGTAGATCGTTCTCAGTATTTAAGAGACATCTGGGTTCTGGGAGAGAGGCTTCTGCCAGTAAAGCCAGTGAGATGAGCTCCAGGTTGCTCAGAGAACGTGGATTCATGAGGGCAAATAGTAAATAACAAATAAATACTGTGTTAATGATCAGCATTAGGTGGGAAGGGAGCTCTGGGAAG
Organism: Cnemophilus loriae; assembly: GCA_013397755.1. Classification (NCBI taxonomy): domain Eukaryota; kingdom Metazoa; phylum Chordata; class Aves; order Passeriformes; family Corvidae; genus Cnemophilus; species Cnemophilus loriae. Next base: position 44,074 of record VZTF01005577.1, read on the forward strand.
GTGCAGCTGTGGCCAAGAATCCCAAAAAGTGGAACTCATTTTCCTGGCGTGACACTGGACCCCTGCTGCAATATTGCTGTAAAATAGGGAATTTCCGGGCAAGTGGGTGTCCCTTTGGTATAACACACCTCTGGCAGGAAAACATCTTGGAGTCATCACGAATGATACCAGCTCTGAACGCTGGATGCTTTTCAGCAGTGTAGAGTGGGAAGGCTCCTTGTGCTTAATCACTCCCTGCGAGAAGCATTTTCTGTTCAGTGTAACTTTAATGTTGCATAGACAGACGCTTGGTCTCAAGGGTTAATTCAAATCAGGCAGCCAGAGAGGATTTCAGAGTTATTTCTTTTTGCTGAGGAATAAAACTGCCCAAAAAAGGTCTTTGTCAGAGCAGGGAAAGGCAAACTGTGCAGTGACACTGGGCAGTGCTGATTACGCGAGAAAACAGAAGCAGACACCTCGTATTTGTCCTGGGCTGTACTCACAGCTCTCCCAACAGCAGTTTAAGGATCCCAGGGTGGGCCTGGGCTCTGTGCTGCTGCTCTGGTGCAACAGCCCTGGGCTCCCAGGGAGGTGCCCCTGGATTCCCACTGGATGCCCCAGTGAGCCCAGGTCCCCCAAAGGAACTGAGGGATCCACACCCGAGGTTGGACTGGATGATCTTGGAGATGTTTTCCAGCTGAAAGGATCCTGTGAGAGCACCCCCACATCCCTCAGCCCGTGCTGCGATCCCATTAAGTTTTCTCTCCATGGGCAGTGAGGCTTTGCGATGTCAATTTGAACTGATTTTTCTTTTCTTTTTATTTTCTAAAACTGCCATCAGCTATTTATAAATGATTACAGAGATGCTGAAGGAAATTAATCTGCTAACCAGATAAAGAGAGTAATATGTGCCTCATTTACTCTGCTCTTTCCTGGCTTTCTCCAAAATCAATTGGACTCTGCCTACTGATGCCTGCTTAATTCCCAGACATTTCTGAGTGGATCAGATATGTCACTCAGAAGTTATTACAGTCCATCCGAAAAAAAGATGCAATTTCTCAAGGTTAGATGATCACTAAGGCCTGACTTGACTGAAACTTTCTGTAGCAGAAAGTGATGTTTTTCTAAGGGATTTAAAAAGTTACTGGGTTTAGTGCATTGTGGGAAAATACGTTGGATTTCTGTAGAACAGAGATCTCAAATCTGTAGATGGATGTCCCCTCCTGTGTGCAGTGCCTGCTCTCCCAGGAATTCCAGACCTGTCGCTTTTTAGGGTAACTGACAGAACAGGTTCAGGGGCTTTCTGTTTCTCGACTCCATCTCTTTACCCTTTTGAGGTTTTACACTTCATTCTGCTGTCCCTGCTCGTGGGTCTCCTCGTGCCCTCCCAGGCTCTGCCTCTGCCACTGAGCCCTTGTCCCCGGGTTACTGCTGCTTTATTGCTTCCCCCTATCATTGGCAGTTTAATTCACTTTGGTGTCAGTCACTTCTCCTTGGGGAGGAGTCTGGACTTGGTGTGTTCAGCCCTGACCTCTCCGTGTGGATTCAATCTTCATTTTCACAAACAGCCTGCCAGGCTCAACAGAGCAAGAATCACACGTTCAGAACCAGCTGCTCCAGCAAACCTGACTGTCTGTCCCCTGCTCAGAGCAGCTCAACAACCTTTATTTATTTATTTATTGGCTTTGGCTTTTTGCCTTCAGGGTGCTTCTCAGTGTAGCTGTGACCTGTTCTTGGCTCCTTTCGCTTTCCATTCTCCTTCAGTGCCCCAGTTTTGAGTGTCCTCTCCAGTTTTCCTGGACTGGGCCAGGCTTGGTCACATTGAAGGATATGCACATTGAGATCTTCAAGTTCACCAAACCATTATCCCAAACAATTGGTAACTAGCTAAAGTCACCAAAAAAAACTGTAAAAAGGAGGAATTGACGTGTTCACGGGGAATGGCTCTGGCCTGGGAGACAAGGGGGTGACAAAGGAGAGAGGGGCAGCAGTGAGAACCAGGGAAGAACTCCAGGTCAGCACAAATCCTTGTCCTGCACCCGCCCCTTCTCCCTGCCTGCACAGACATCCCAGGAGCAGAGCTGGAACAGGACATGCAGATCCCACCCATCTGCTCGAGGATATTATAAAACTCTGCCTCCTACACAGGGAGAGGGAAAAAATTGCTCGAGGGCTGATGGAGGGAGGAGAAGCTGAGTGTGAGCAGTGAAAGGTGCTGGGGCAGGACTCTGGGGCTGGTCCCACCCATGGATGCGGCGCCTGGAGGGAGAAGTTCTCACCTGGATCCTGTGGGATCCTCTCTGAGGCCAAGGGCTCACCTTGACAGGAGCTGTGGCTTTTACTGATGCTCTCAGAGTCTCTGAAGTCACAGGGGCTGGCTGAGCTGGAGATACCATCACATCTTTATCAGCAATAATAACGTTTATTTATTGAAAAGCTGCCTGCTGTAGCCAGACTGGAGAATTCTGCCACTGCATTCTGGGGGAGGATTTTCACTTTATTTGGGCTTTAATCTATTAACTTCGTCTTTGGGATGCTGGCCTGTATATTCCATCCAATTTATGTTGAAAGAGCCCTTCAAAAATTAAAATAATGCTTAAAAATGAGAATCACAAGCAGTAGGGAAAAAAAAATCTTACCAAAACAGAATAACCATCTGGATATTTCTTCTCTACCACCCGTGTGTGATTTATGTGGCCTGTTCAGTAGAAAAAGGCCCCGTTTGTGTCTTTTCCCACTTCAAGAAGATGGGAAAAACCTGTTTACATCCAGTGTTTACTTTCCTGCAGAAAACTTAGAAATAAACGACTATTTTAGCATTTAGTAACATGCTCTGTTGTAGTCTCAGAGCAGAAATATCCATGCAGGGAATGACTTGGGTTGTGTTGAGCACCTGTTGGAGCGTCTCTGATGAGAAAAGCATTTGGAAAGGCAATGCAGAGAGACATTTTTTCCCTCTCTTTTTTGTTAATCAGGAGGAAGGAACCCAAAGTGTCTGTTTTTATGGGCCAGGTTTTGGGAGAGGGATCCCGTGTGGGGACAGAGGTCATGGGAGCTGCTCTGCAGGGAGCTGTGCTGGTCAAAGAGGGTTTTAGGATGGCCACAGCAGAGCCCAGAATGGGGACAGGCCATCGAGTCACTGCAGCCCGTTCCAAACGGGAATTCGTGGAAATGGATAATGGGAATCATTGGCTTCAACAGAGATATAATGTGTTCGGTTTACACGTGTCTTAATGGGAATTGATGGTCCTCATTTTGGGTTTAATGGAATTCCTGCAGTCTTATTGCAATGTAATAGAAAATAATATTCTGTAATTGCGAATCAATTCAGGTAATTTCTATTAATAATTAACACTCCTATCTCGGAATTGTCTAACATCTATAATTTAGTGCAGGGGGAAGAAGTGCCTCTGACAGGGAGGAGAGGCTCAGCTTTGGGTTTCAGGTGTTCAATTTGCTGAGAAAAGAGCAAATTTGGGAGCAAGGTTGAGAGGGAGCAGCTCCATGCTGCAGTCACTGGCTCTGAGATGTTTCCCGGGCACTCCTGGAGTTCTTCCCTCCCTTTGCCCTGTGACACTGATAAAATCAAGCGTGTTTGGATGGGATGTGCGCCGCGGCGCAGATCAAGGGGAGCCCACTCAGAGCTGCTCGACCCCAGTGCTTCATCTGGGCACGGCCTGCACGAACTGAATTAACCGTGGCTCTGGATGAGGAGTGTGTGAGGGTACCTCTTACTGTGCAAAGTCCCAGCATTACCAGAGGCAGGCTCTGCTTATCTCTACCTTGGGGGCCGTGAGGGCCAGGCTCCCACTGCTGGGTGGGCTGGGGTCACGGGCTCGGCCTCCTCTGGAGCCCAGGAGCAGGAGAGAGCAAGGACTTCCCACGCCGGGTGCTTTTCCTGGCTTGGGAAGGACGGTGTTCACCCTCTTTGGTGGGGGGATGGCTCCAGACCCCAGCTCGTGAACAGTGGTGTTCCCAAGGAGCATGGCAGCACAAAATGCGTTTCAGCTGATAAGTGGTGGCACTGTACTGCGAGTATTTTAATCGAGAAGCCTTTTTGTTTAGGAGCCTTGTACATTAGCAGCATTTAACAGCACAAGCACCCATTTTCCTTTCATTTTCCAACTACCAATTCAAAATAATTAAAAAATAATTCCCCTGAATGCAACTTTTCTCTGTTTTCACAATGAGATTATTAAGCAGTGTCACTTCAACAGTAGCTCCCTACCTCATTATTCATTCAGGTCCACAGAAATCCTCCCTTCTTTTTAATTACTCTTTGACATTTGCTCTACAGAATTTTATAGCTACCAGTCCTTGGTTTTGGTCTTTTTGCCCATTTCCTCCATTAAGCTGAAAGACTGAATTGCTGCTGTCACGCTTTCAGTGTTCTCGACTTTTGGAATGGCAAAATCTCTGTTGCTACTCCAGAGCTGGGCAGGGAGCCTCAGATCTTGTGTAGCGAGGCTGGGGAACTCTTGGTTCTTCTGAGGGTGAAGTTGGTTTCCATCCTCTGGGCTGCTCTGTCAAGGGAACAGTCTTGGAATCCTGGAATCCCAGGATGGTTTGGGTTGGGAGAGACCTCAAAGATCACCTGTCCCACCCCTGCCATGGCAGGGACACCTTCCACTGTCCCAGGTGCTCCAAGCCCCGTCCAGCCTGGCCTTGGACACTGCCAGGGATCCAGGGGCAGCCACAGCTGCTCTGTGGTATTTGGATATTTAGGTGCCTCTTTGCTACCTGAAGACCACTGAAGTTTTGCTTTGTATTTTTAAAACCCTTGAGATTTCAGTTTACAGGAATTTACCAAGAGCTTTCTGTTGAGCTCGCTGGTGTCAGGGAAGGATTTATGAATTCCAAGTTAAATGCTCCTTCTGCATCCCCAGACAGGTATTTCACATGCACCTTCCTCCTGTTTCAAATGGCAAATGGCATTAATTTCATCTTGAGAGCTCAATTTCAGCGGGTTCTACTTAGCAGAGTTGGTTGTTTTCAAATAAATAAGGTGCATTATCCGTTTGATCAGCAGGAGGAAGGATGTGATTTTAATCAATGAGATAATTTGAGGTTTCTTGGCCCAGCTGATGGGGATAATTTTGTCAGTCTGAAATGTGTGCCCTGTTTGGAATTGTTTCACCACTTGTTTCGTTCCAAGGCACCCAGACATTACAGAGAACATTTTTGCATGTGTGTGCTTAATATAGTCTGTGTAAGACAGCCTCAAAGTAGGGCAGCATCAAACACTGGCGAGGGTGTGATGAGCCTGCTCCAGACTAGCAGCCCTATAATATCCCTAAAAGCTTATCTGAAACCATAAAATAAACCATTCTGAGGAGAAAACTGACATTTCCTGAAAAACAGAGGGGAGAAAAAGAGAAGAATTGAAATGAAAGCGTAACGTCTGCTTTGAAATGTTCACCGCAGTGACAGGGAGAGGAAACTTCAGAGGCAGATGATTCAGGAGGAAGTTTCAAAGCCTCTGGTAGATGAAGTTATAAACCCCTTCCCTCGAGGATGCTGGGGAGGTATCAGCCCTGATTATTCCTGTTGTGCACCGTGACTGTGTGGTTGCACACGAGCTTTCGCATCCACACTGATATTTTCGGGGATAACTGTGGGCAGTGCAGCTGATCTGGGATCTCTCTGCTGTTCCTCATGCATCACATATTCATGTTGCATATTTCAGAATGTTGGAGATGATTTCTAAGCCCACACGCTCCTGCACTGCCTCTCATCTCAGGTCATCCCTGGGAGTGTCCACAGAACAGGTACTGGGAGGCTGAGATGGGCTTGTGTGGCCAGTCCGAGGTGGCACTCGATGGCCTTGCAGGTCTGTCCCAACGCTGCTGATCCCGGGGATCCCTTCCCCAGCAGCGCACGTGGGTGAGGAACCAGGGTTGATTTGCCCCTTGAAATGTGTTTATCAGTGGCAGAGAGAACACCCCGAGCCAGGATCCAGCGCTCCGCAATGCAATGGGGGCAGCTCCTCTTCCTCCCACCAGGGAACTGCTGCTTCAGGAGGGTTAAATCACCTACAAAAGCAAATAGAAGTGACTTCAATGTGGTTGTTCTTCGAGCTTGGGAAGCCTCAGCTGAGGAGGGCCCTCTGCAGGGACTGATTCCTGTGCAGACCCCTGCACAGGAGCCCTGTGGTGACAGGGACAAGGTGCTGGTTCTCCATTCAGGCCATGCCCTCCCCAGCCTGGAGAGGAGGAGCTGGAGCTGCACCTGGCCAAACCCTGCAGTCCCAGCCCTCCAGGTGGGATCTGGATGCACCCAGGGCACGGCTGAGCACGGCCCTGGCTCGTGGTGGGGGCCTCTGCAGGAGGAATTCTAAAGGAAGGGGAGTTTTGCCAAGGGCCGCTGTGAGTGCAGCCCTGCTGAGCTGCCGTGGCACTGGGGCAGGGCCATCGTGTGCTGTCATCTTCAAAACAAATTAATGCCTTGGGCACGGAGTACAGTAGGAAGCAACTGATTTGATTTCAAGTGAGCTGTTTTTATAGGGGTTTGGAGGACACATTTTCCAGCAGAACGCTGCTTAGATGAAAAGTGCCATTTTTGATACCGTTCTTTCTGAAGTGGGTTCAGGTAAAGAAAAACCTTCATTATCATGCGAGTTGTAATAACATCTCCTCTTCAGGCTGGGCTGAGCTGCAGTGAATAATAATCCTGCTAGGTGGGAACGGTCGTCCCTGGGTAGGGAAAATCAGTTACATTCTTATTTATAGTAACATTTTATGTTCAAGCTGCAGAGTGCAGCCAGGGGTCAGTGAGCCCAAATGAGCTCATTAATGAGAATGCACTGACGTGGTTTTGGTGGAATCACAGAATCATTAAGGTTGGAAAAGACCTCCAAGATCAAGTCCAACCCTTGTGGTGGTGCAAGAAGAAAGGAAGGAAGAGCAGCATCTGCTCTGCTCTGGGTAAACAGGAGAGCTGGAGAGGGACTTGGGAGTGGAGAAGGGACAGGACACAGGGAATGGCTTCCCACTGCCAGAGGGCAAGGATGGATGGGATATTGGGCAGGAACTGTTCCCTGTGAGGGTGGGCAGGCCCTGGCCCAGGGTGCCCAGAGAAGCTGTGGCTGCCCCTGGATCCCTGGCAGTGCCCAAGGCCAGGCTGGACGGGGCTTGGAGCAACCTGGGACAGTGGAAGGTGTCCCTGCCAGGGCAGGGCTGGCACTGGATGGGCTTTAAGGTCCTTCCCATCCCAAACCAGTCTGGGACTCCTCGAACAGAGGCTCAGCAGGGCACCAGCTCTCTCCAGCCTTGGCAAGTGCATCCCACAGCCCTCGTGGGGTGCTGGAATCAGGGAGCACCAGGAGGAGGTGAAGACACGAGCAGGGGTTAACAAATAAAAGTGTCAGTTCAGAACCTCCCACTTTTGTCCCAGGAAAGCTCAGCTAACACAGTCAGAGGATCTGTTATTAGATTCAGTCCCAGTCCCTGTGACTGTGATACTCCTACTGGGAGCATGCAGGGGGAGGGAATAAATAAATAGCTAATTTTTTACCCACTTAGCTGCCAGCCCTGGCAATGCCTGCCCAGCGAGACAGAGGGGATTGAAATATATGAACCTGTGGCAGAGCTTCTTTAATATTCCCAGAGCCCAGCTCAGGAGCTCTGCTGCTCCTGGGGTGACAGATCCATCATAGGCAGCGAAATGCAATTTAAATACTCTCATGGCAGGAAAGTTATACGGTCTGGAACTTCAGTGTTTCTGAGTTACCTTTTCTTAATGACATTTTTAAAGCCGTGAAGAATATTTGTTTTATTATTTGGAAGCTGAAGATGCACAGCAGAGGAAGGTGTGGGGGAGATGCCGCCGAGGGGGGAGTTCCTCCCCAGTGTCCCTCTAGCCCTGGGAAGCCATTCCCTGTGTCCTGTCCCTCCATCTGCAGCCACTGCCCCTCTTCAGGGGTGAATCCATAAAAGCATCAGTGCAAAATGCTGTGATTTTTCTCATCCATCTGTTGTTGGTTGCTGTGGGATTGCAGCAGGATTAGAGCACCATGGATGAGCATGGCAATGGGGCTGGAGCTCAGGGATGCGCAGCCCAGGGACCTCCCCTAGCAAGGAAAAATGCCCTCCCTGCAATCTCCAGCAGGAATTGTTTCCTTCCTTCCCTCTCATCTGCCAGATCTCCCCAGAGCTGCCTGTGGCCTGCATCCCCAAGCATGTAACCTTTTATTTTCACTTTTAAAATTCAAATTAGTCATTCTTGAGCATCTCCAAGCCTGATGACTCACAGCTCCTGCACTGCTCCGAGCTGTCGCACAGAGCTGCTCTTGCTGAGGCCTGATTTGGGAGATGCATTCTTCCCCACACAATTAGCATGTTGGAGAGATTTCCTCCTTTCTCTGGGAAATGTCATGCTTCTCCAAAAATCCACTCTTAGCTGAAAACTGTATAAAACCCTGCCAAAATGGGGACAAATCCAACCACCAGAAACCTCGGGTGTGTTCTGGTTTGGAAAAGCAAAATCCTTGGAGCGATTTATCATCTTTTTTATGGGAAAAAAGTTACTGTGGGGAACGAAACGAGGAGAGGGTGCAAACTGGAGATGTTTTGGTCAGGTATTTCCACATTCATATGTCCCATTTTTCATGACTGGGATGTTTTCTTGGTGCTCTGGGTGAGATTTACCCCAGGGTTATAGCTTCCCTTTGGGAACCTTTCCACATCGCTGTTTTTTTCCTTTGCAAGTGTAACTATTGATTTTGGACTGAATAATATTTTTAAAAGGCTTTAGGGGCGTAATAAACCAGGAAGGAGCTTTGCTGTGATATATCAACCTATAATCTGTAAATCAATGAAAAACTTTATTTAACGGTCCGAGAACTAAATGAATTCAATGTAATTAGTGCTGCAAGCTGTAAAAGATATTTATGAGAATTAAATTTTAATATGTATTTCCTGAAGGCACCATAAAGCTGCTTCTCCCTTAACCAAAGGTGGCATCTCCTGTCTGTGTGTGCCCCAGCGCCGGGAGGGAGGGAGGGAGGAGCAGGGTGGGGACAGGTTTGTCGGGATTTCTGTGATCCCAGCTCTGTGGTGTTCTCAGGAGGATCCTTTCTGCCACTGATATCCTCAGCAAGAGATCCCGAGCTTTCAGGGAAGTGTGTTTTAACAGAACGCGTCCTCTTCTTTCTCCTGGAATTTTCCCCGTCTCCGCAGCATCAGGGCAGCTCCTTCCCCTTGCTCCTGGCCTCAGTGCACGCCTCCCACCACCCCAGCTTGTTCCGAGCCCCATCCAGCCCGGCCCGGGCCGGGACCTGACCTTGGCACGTCCTGGGCAGAGGCCAGGGGAGGGGATGTCCCCTCAAAGCTGCTCATTCTTCCAGCTCCGTCGGCTCTCCTGCCTGGAGTGCTGCTTCTGGCTGACCTTGCTTGTTTGGGCTTTGTGGGAGTTGGCTCCAAACACCTTTGTGATGTTGGAAAATACTCGGATGAATTCCCTCAGTGCTTTGAGAACCGTAAATGAGGAACGTTGCTCAACAGCAGAATTGTTTTGTTGTCCGAGTTTCAGAGGAAAAGCTTCATTAGCAGACATAGAAAGAATAGACTACAAGAACTGATGAGTTAAATTTTTACTGTCGAATTTGTCTAGAATAAGATCCCAACATTTCAGGTGAGCTTTTCCTTCTGGATGTGCGTGCTGCAGGGCAGTGAGGAGGGGAGGGGGGGGCCCATCACAGAATAATTGGGGTTGGAAAACACCTCCAAGAACATCAAGTCCAACCTTTGGCCGATACCCCCACGGCCCCTAAACCAGATCACAGAGTGTCTGCTCATTGTTTGAAGCTTCCAGGGCTGGCGACTCCACCACCTCCCTGGGCAGCCTGTGCCAGTGCTGGGCCACTCTTCCAGGGAACAAATTCCTCCTGACATCCAGCCTGAGTTCTCACAGACAGACCTGGGACAGGCGTTACCTTTCTGTGGCTCTGCTCTGCTTTTCATTTTATTTTATATTTTATATTTTATTTTGTATTTTTTTTTATATTTATTTTATTTTATATTTTATTTTAT
>VZTF01005577.1:54107-132747 GCA_013397755.1 Cnemophilus loriae
TTATTTTATATTTTATTTTATATTTTTATTATTTTTTTATTATTTTTTTAATCTTTTCATCCTACTTTGAAAACCTCCCCGCTGATCCTGCCACCTGTGCAGGCACTGAGCTTCCCAGGCTGCACACCCTGCCCTGCTCTGTCAGAGCTCCTTCCACTTCAAGATCTCAGTCCCATGTTTGAAGTGTTGTCTGAAGGACTCAGGTGGGGGAAAATGTGCAATCCTTGGCATTTCTCAGAGCTCTCCGAGCTGAATCTCTCATCTCCGTTCTTCACCTCGCGTTGCTTTTGGGCTTTCTTTGAGTTTAGCAATTAAATATGTATCAAAAGCCTCTTGGTGCTCCGCCATGTCCTAGAGCCGGCGTGCTGCGGCGTTCCTGCTCTCCCCGGAGGCTGCCGGAGCGCTGGGATCGGCTCAGCGCTCTGCCCGTCCCGTTCGGGTTCTGCACGAGCCTGGGGGCTGTGCCAGCATCAGCTCTGCAGCGGGACAGGCCCAGCCCTGCTCCTGGGGGGCTTCAGCCTGGAGAAAAGGAGGCTCAGGGGGGACCTGGTGGCTCTGCACAACTCCCTGACAGGAGGGGGCAGCCGGGGGGGTCGGGCTCTGCTCGCAGGGAACAGGGACAGGAGGAGAGGGAACGGCCTCAGGCTGTGCTGGGGAGCTTTAAGTTGAATATTAGGAACAATTTGTTCCCTGAAAGGGCTGTCCAGCCTTGGCACGGCTGCCCAGGGCACGGCTGGAGTCTTCATCCCTGGAAATGTTCAAGAACTACGTGGATGTGGCACTTGCTGTCATGGTCTAGTGGTGCACACAGCAGTGCTGCTGGGTTGACAGGGATCTTCGGGATCTTTTTCATCCTTAACCATTCTGTGATTCCATTCTCAACTCACTGCTCTCTGAGTTTCCCCAGGAGCAGCAGGACAGTGGCACCCTGGGCTGTGTGTGCTGTTCGCTTTGAAAACTGCATTTCTGCTCCTGCTGAGCTTTCCCCCAGCCACAACAGCCTGTGGGAGCTGCTGGTTTTCTATCATTCACCTGGCCTAGAGCGACCAAATCCCTGCTACTGGTGACTGTGGGAGCTGCTGGTTTTCTATCATTCACCTGGCCTAGAGCGACCAAATCCCTGCTACTGGTGACTGTGGGTTTGGGTCAGGCAGCTGCACGTGGGTTCCATTTGGGGTGATTTGTGTCACAGAATCCCAGAGTGGTTCGGGTTGAAAGGGACCTTAGAGATCACCTTGTCCCAAACGCCGCCATGGGCAGGGACACCTTCCACTGCCTCCAGCAGGATTCCTGTGGTCCAGCCCTGGTTCCCCAAGGTGCTTCAGGTGCAGGAGGACACGGGGCAGCAGTTGTGTTTCTGGTACTTCAGCGATAACACGGAACTTTGAAAGAACAAAATACGGGCAGAATAAACTTGGCAACGTAATTTTTATGTATTGGAATGATTTTAAAATTTCTGCTGAATATAAACCTGGGCTGGCATTGACTGGATGTGAAGCTGGTGCCTGGTGCAGCCTATGGAGAACCTCACACCTGGCTGCGTTTGGAGGGAGACCGTGGTGTGAGGCTGTAATAAAAGAGGTTTATTGCCTTATGAAACTTATGGAGCGGGGAGAATCGGTACCAAACAGAATTTTGGCAAGTCACCTTGCAAACTTTGTGTGTTCCTTTGTTTGCACAAGAGCAAGTGATGTGCTTGCTAATGCAGCAGATTTCTTACCCTGCAGGGAGAGTTCAGGGGACAGAGAGTCCTGAGCCCCCAGGGCTGCTGAGGGATGAGGAGAAAAACGCTGCTTACTTTGAGCAATTTGTGTATTTCCCATGAGCCAGGACATGGGAAGCTGCAGATCACGGACATGATGCAGAACAAAGTCATGGTGTTTGTGGGCAGCAAAAGCTGACTTGCATTTTCTTTATATTGAACCCATAAACCTTCATGATGAGCCTGAGCTCAGCACTTGCAGTGCCACTTCCCGAGCCTGGGACACTCCAGGGAGCCCTGAGCCTGGCCTGGGTTTCCCCTGGGCCTGCCGTGGGAAGGTCTCACACCTTTGGCCAAGGGGTTTGTGGTGGATCAAACCTGCCCCGGGTGCCCCCAGGGGTGCCCTTTGCTGGGTTCAGAGGTGCAGCCTCCCCTCCTCTTCCCCCCATGCTCCCTGTGCCAATGTCCCGGTGCCAGCGGGGCACCTGCCCTGCCCTGGGACACAGAGAGCCTGGACTGCAGCCTGCAGAACGGGGCAGCCTGCCTGGAACCTCCCCCCAGTCTGGGTGCCTGGGAATAACCCAGCTTTGATGGTCTTTCTCTCAAAGATGTGTTTTGTTTTAAGTGGTGGTTTTGCTTAAAAAATGCAGCTTGGCGATAAGTAAATCGCTCTGATTTTCTCCTAATGATAGAGTACAGTAATATTGTTAAATTTGCTTTTCCATTTATGCACCATCATTTTGAAATCAGATCTGAAAACATCTTTTACCTTCAAACCTTTATTTTGCCTTCCCTTTGATTCCTGCTTTTATTATCCGTATCATTTAATTACACGTAAGGCACTTTGCGACAGAACTTCTGTGAAGGAGGGGTTTTACAGCAGCTTTGGCTCGGGCTCTACCCGAATTGTGACTTTCTCTTCTCAAAGCTTAATTCAGCATTTAAATGCACGAGGCCTCGCTCTCCCTCTTGCACAATTACCTGCTGCCTGCAGATGCAGCTTTTATGGGATTGGATAGGCTCGGTCTCCGTGTGCCTGGGGCTGCTCAGGGAGGGACGTGGCTTCCGTTCCCTGTGCTCTGCTGGGTCCCGCTGTGCCCACGGTCCTGTCCCCTCTGGGCACTGCCAGGCTTCTTCCAGGTGCCACATTTCCCTTTGTTTGCTGATCAAACTGCTGGTCCTGGCTAGGACAGATGGCAAATGGGTGGCTCTGGAAGACGAGCAGGAGGCAGAATCAATTCCTGTGTTCTTGGCCAGGAGGTTTGGCTCTGTCCTGCAAGGGGGGCTCACCCCCAGGCTCCTGCCAGGTGTGAGGGGCTGGCATCTGCCCAGGGCCACTTGCCATTGTCACAGGGCACTTCTGAGGACAAGGGGTCAGTGCCAGTGTTGGAGCCCAAGGTGGGCTGGGCTGGGCTGGCTGCCACAGCTGCTGCCCCGGGGTCCTGTGGCCACTCAAAGCCTGGGATAAAAGATGATTAATTTAATGAGAATTGCTCCAGTGGCTGTAATGGGCTTGTCACCAGCTGTGAGGGTGGTCAGGTGTGGGTGGATGCTGAGGGAATGAGGCTTTGACCTCCTGGTACTCCAGAACCTCTGGGAGCTGCAGCTCCTGAATCCGTCCTGGCAGCGGAGGGACCGGGCGTGGGTGCGGAGGGGTGAGCAAGGGAATCTCCCTGCATCCTTTGGCTGCTGCTCATTTTCCCTCTTATTTTACTCTCCACCCTTTTTTGTGGTCCTTTAAAAGAGAGCAAATGCTCTTGAATCCTGCCAGCCATGAGGAGCCCTCAGCTGTGTGAGGAGGGCTCATCCGTAGCCGTGTTCTGGCAGAGCTCCCGCGAGGGCTCGGTGCTGCAGGAGCATCCCAGAGGGGCGCAGCTGTGGGGAGACTTGCAGGGTCCGAATTACCTGGGAATTCTCATCCTGCCAGGCTCCTGCCCAGCCTGGATGTCCCAGCTGGCACCAAACCAGTCCGAATCAAAGCCCCTGAGGATGCTCCGTGTGAGGGTGGAGCACTCCGTCCTCCTCAGCATCCAAGGTGCAGCCTGAAACCATCTGCAGATTGGCTTCAGCCTCTGTTTCATCCGTGGAGAAGTTACCGGATTGTTTTCTATACGGAGTTGAGAAATCGGCAGCACTCGAAGCATCGTAGGCTCAGGCTGGCTCTTTGGTAATGGGTTTGCATTTAAAAGTGGGAAGGATGAGGAGTTTGATTGATATTTATTGCAGCACACAGGAAGGCAGATCAATGCTGCAGCACACCCTCGCCGTGCCCGGGAGCCGGGCTGGGAGTCTGGTTTGAATTACTGATGGAGCTTCCCAGGAATGATCGGCAATAATCGGGGAGATGAAAAGAAAACAGAGAGAGAACAGAGGTAGCTCAGGAAATCCGAGGTGGATCTGCTGAGTAGGCAGTGGTGAGCGTGGAGCTGAAGTCTGTGACTGATGCCTCTGATAATTAAATATTCTTGGATCTCTGTGAGTGTTGCCATTGATAATTAAGCATTCTTGGGTGTTTGTGAATAAGTGTCGTGCCAGCAGCTTCGGAGGTGGTTAAAGATGTGTAAGTCCAAGAGCTCCTCAGGATTCAGCAGCATCCCTGGGAGGAGTCCAGGGAGACCAGAGGCAGGCAGGAGGGGCTGAGGCTCGGGCTGAGCATCCCCGGGGGAGGTGACACCCCTCCCTGGTGCTGCCCTGAGCTCCTGCTCCTCCCCACGGCACCGGGGATGGACTCGAGGGGAGCCACTGCCTCAGCCCTGCACCTCAGGGATGCTGAAAATCGGGGAGGGTCCCTGTGACACCCACGGGAGCTGTGTCAGGGGTGGGGCACCCACCTGCTGGGTGTCACCTGGGCCTTCTGGCAGTGGATGTGGAGAAGGAGAAAACAACAGAGACAGACAGAGATGGTGGCAGCAGAGAACGGGAGAGCAGATGAGATTTTGTTTGTAGGGGAGGGAGGATGTGCCATGGATTGGGAATGAGGAAAATGGGAACTGCCCAGGAGCACTTGGTGGCTGTGCCCAGAGCCCCCCAGGGAGCTGTGCCAGCCCCAGCCCGAGTGCTCTGTCCTCCAGCAGCCCTGGGAATGCTCCTTGGTGAAGAGGGCAGGAGGGTCTGGCAGCTCCCTCCTTCCCCATCGGTGCAGAAGGTGGAAGAGACATTGTTTAAAGCATCTGCTTCAGTATTTCTGAAGCTGTTGCTGGATTCATTCCAGATGAATCAAAATTGGAAGGTGTTGCAAGTGCCAGATGGAGCAGGGATCTGTAAGGGAGAAGTATGAAAGGCTTGGAATCACAGGCAGTGTCTTTAAAGAGAGCCAGGAAAAGAAAAGCTGAACAGGCCTTGAGGAGCAGGAACCAAAGACCTGGTCCTTGGTGGGAAAGAGGGACATGAAAGGAGCCGTGACAAAGGATCCAGGCAGCTGCAAGGCAGGTCAGAACAATTTCAGTGCTGGTTTTGGTCTGGATGTGCCTGGTTTATTGTTCTTGAGCACTTTTGTTCAATTTTAGCCTATTAGCCCTGCTGCAGCTTTGATGAACAAGAAGAGAGAAACAAATTCACTTTTCTGCCCCAGCCCTGGCTGGGGAAGCTCTGCTCCTCATCCTCTCCTCTTCCTGCTCCTCCCTGCTTGTTTCAAATCGTGGAACCCTCTAGGTTGGAAAAGCCCTCTAAGATCCAGTCCAACCATTACCCCACCACTAGCCCTGTGCCCAGGTGCCACATCCACGTGGCTTTTGAACACTTCCAGGGATGATGATCCCACCACTTCCCTGGGCAGCTGTGCCAGGACTTGACAAACTTTTTGTGAAGAAATTTTTCCTAATGGCGAATCTGAACATCCCTGGCACAACCTGAGGCTGTTTCCTGTTGTCCCGTTGATCAGATGGTTTAGGGAGCATCCATCCAGTGTTCCACCTGCTGCTCCCCCCGCTGGGCTGTGGCTGTTGGAAACCTTTGGGCAGAATTCCTTGGGAGAAGGTGCAAGGATCTCGCGTTGCTGGGTGACAGGAGAATTGCAGCTTCTGTGAAAACCATCCTTGGCCCTTCTACGAGTGATGATAAATTGGACCTGTGGGTGCACATCTGCTTGAGGTACTTGAGTGCACATCACAACAGAACCGGGTTCTAATTCAATGTTCATCCTGCAGGAAAGTCATTAATAGTAATTATCTCAAAGAACAATTTTCATTGTTCCAATGAAGCCTCTTCCAATTGGAAGCCTCTTCCAATTTTCAGTCAGTGTCCCTTCTGGAAAAATAAATCTTCTGAAATACAGTGAGACTGCTTTTCACCCCCAAAATTGTTATGTGTTGAATTCTTTGTTGGCATTACCACGGAAATGATGGTGCTGTCACGAGGCTGCAGTTCAGTTTTACTTTCTGTTCCTGCAGTGTGTAATACAGTGCCCAGCATCCGCACAGGAATTTGCCAGCACCACCACCAACGGAATAAATGTGCCCTTATTCAGACAAGAGCTGCAAACCAGGACATTGGGGCTGCATTTACAGAAAGCCAAGAGCTACTCCATGTCCCACTGTGCTGCTCTGGGAAAGTCACAGAGCTCCAGTGCAGCCACTGGGCTTTGGCCAGGGCCCAGCCCAGCCCTCCTCATCCCCAGGTTTAACTCACCCGCAGTGCTGATCCCGAGTGAGTTGAGGATGGTCTGACCAGCAGGTGGAAGCAGAGAAAAAAACCTCTCAAAGGCTCGTGTGTTTGCACGCTGCTCCCAGAGAAGCTGGTATTTTAAACTGCAGGTCATGTAAAATCCAGTATCATTTCCTGAGCTTTGCATCTGGTCCAGCACAGTCTCATCTGTGTGATTTTTAACATGATTTTTAAATCTCCCTCTGTCATTGATCATCACCAGAGGGCTTTTTGCTTCGTTTAGTTTTTCCCTACTTCTATACATCATAAGCACCAGGAAAACAGATTTGTGCCTAGCCCCTGTGTTTGTGTTGTTATTTATTACACTGCTGCTGTTTCCCTGGAGTATGAGAGATCCTTGAGAAGCACCAGCACGGTGTGAGAGCAGGTTTTCAGCGTTCAGTCAGGTCTAGGGGTAGAGCAAGGTGGCAGGATCGAGGCCAGGTTTGGTTGTTTCAGGAGCCTGGGGTATCACTGCAAGCTGGTTTTTGTAGGCATTTGACTGTAAACTAAAACACAACGAGTTCTACCTCAGCACGAGGCACAACTTCTTTCCATGGAGGGGGCAGAGCCCTGGAGCAGCTCCCCAGGGAATCATGGAGCCTCCCTCTCTGGAGACATCTCAAACCCTCTTGGGCATGTTCCTGTGTCACCTGCTCCGGGTGCCCCTGCCTAGGTGGCCTCCAGAGGTCCCTTCCAACCCCAGATATTCTGGGATTCTGTGATTTGTCTACTAGAAAGTGCCGTTGCCTTGTCCTGCCCGCTGCTCCCATCTTTCCCTTTCAGTTAAGAAGGAAGATGAGTGTTTGCCTGGGTGTGGTGTGAGGGCTTGCAGAGGTTGTGGTCACCGGGCTTGAGGTGGACTTTGGGCGTGGTCATGGTGTCTGGTCAGTCAGAACTGGGAGTTCAGCTCCATAACCATCACGTGCCTTTGTTTTCTTTGCTGAGAGTTCCACTCTTGCTGCTCTGACTGGGATGTGAGGCACTGGGGGATGTCTCCCAGGGCTGTGAATGTGATCAGTTCTGTGGATCTATAGCTAATGGTTAATTAAATCATGGTGGACATCAAGCACTGGTCACCATCAGGAGCAGAAGTGATGTTTTCCCCTTGTTCTGAATCAGTATAACTCAATCCTATATTTAAATGTATGCAATGGTTCCTTTTCCTCAGGAAAAGGTTTAGTTTCTTTGTCATTGCAGAGTTTTTAGCTTTATCATTTCCAAGAATTGGCAGTGTTTGCAGAGGGGTAAAAAAGCATCGCAAATGGAAATAAATACAAAAATGTAATGCTTTATGCATAATAAAAGTGCATTTAAGCTCTAACATGTCATATAATCATTCAGCCATGTCACAGCCTGATGAATTCCTGAGCTCAGACACTTCAGAGGCGAGTATCAATGTGAAATCTGGAATAAAGACCCCAAACCAGGAGCCAGCTCATTGGTTTAATGGGTCTTCCTGTCTCTCTCAGTGTTCAATGCTCCACGCCTGGCAGTTCAGGAGATCACAAACTTCCCTGAGCTCGAGCTGTGGTGGAGGAAGCTCCGTGTGGATTTTACAGCAGAATATTTATACCAGGAGGGAAAAGCTGCTTTTATTCTTAAAATATTTACAGATTTCTATGATTTTTATCCAGGGGGAAAATTGACCTTGTTAGTGTCAGCTGAGGCGTGGTAGAGCTCTCCAGCAGTTGTTCTCACTCCCCTATTAGGGAGATCTTCATATCAATCCCGGGTTTATGGATTGTAATGGAGCTGCTGTAACAGCAGTAATTGGGGAAATTAGTTTGGACGGTGGCATTAATATTCATGCATCCCTGCAACAGCTCCCTGCTAATTAGTGTCTCTTCCTGCTCGATTATGGTGGCAGAATGGGATGGGATAAATCTCTGGGGTTAACTGGTGCTCAGAGTGGTCACAGAGTGCGATGCGGGATGTCGGCGGTGCTGCAGCCGCGTCGTTCCCAGGAGGAGCACGGCCGGCGTGTCCCAGCCCGGTGCGGGTCTGGGAGCCCCGAAATCCACGGGACTGGGGGGGCTGGGGAAGTTTGCCCGGGGGGAAGCAGGAGTCACGTTGTTGGCTGTAATTATTGCGCAGGAAGCGGGAGAGCGGCCGGGCTCTGCCGGGAATACTCCTCCGCGCTGGCCTAGATTTGGGAGAGGTGCTCGGAGAGAGTTTTCTCCATCTCCCGTTTCCATAGTCCTACAGGGCACCAGTGGGACAGCCCTGCCTGGCTTAATGAGCTTTGCTGTGATATTCTTTTCCCTTCTCACTGAGAGCTGTGAAGTGAACATGGTGAGGTTGGTGCCTTCGGTCTGGGGCCAGCAGAGAGGGGACAGTTGTCCCTCCCTCGGGATGTTGCTGCTGTGTCTGGCTGGGTTTGTAACGGGTCTGTAGGTGTGGAGCTCTGCCACAGAGGACTTGGGGACGTGTTGTTTGTACACCACGCCTGTGGGGTTCGGAGGGTCCCCCCCAGACAGCCCTGCACCAGTGTCTCACTGAGCCCCAGAGCCCCTCGCTGTGTCCCCTGGGCAGGAGCTGGGCTGCTCCCCCGGGAACGGGCCGGTCCCGCTGTCCCCCTGGCACAGCTCGGAATGTGCTCCACTGGTCACCTCCACGTTCCTGAGGGCTGGGGTTGTGTCAGGGCCACCTTCAGGAGGCTGAAGGGATGGAGAGGAATTTGTCAAGAGATCTGCATGGCTCTGGCTGTCTCATTAAACAAAAACTTGTTGAGAGGGATGGTAAAAGAGCAAATAGAGACAATTCCCCATAATGCCCTGATGTGTTTCTCTAACTTGGGAACCATGGAAGGTGGTGGAGCAGGGAAGGAAGGGGATCTAAAGTCCCCTTGTCTCTTTGGTGCTGAGCTGTGCCAGGCACCTTTCTCGGGGTGATGGAAGGATTTGCCATTTCCCTGTGGGTGGGATTGCTGGGCCAGCAGGGCCCCTCGCCCTGGCCTGGGGGCTGTGCCAGCCTCCTCTCCCAGCGTGCAGGTGGTGAGAAAAATGCAGCAGCATTGCAGTGACTGTTCCCCGAGCCTGCACGTCTGCACTAATTAATCCAGGCTCTCCATAGGATTGCTCTCAATTACGCAGCGCTCCCTCCTTTCTGGCTCCCTCTCTCCCGTCCCACCTGGCGCACGGAGCCGCAGTCTGGGCTGGATTGGGATGGGGAACCAGCCTCAGGATGTGTGAGCACCCACAGGGGCCAGGTCCCTACAACAACACGGACAATCATTTAAATTCCTTTCCACCCCCCCTCATTTTTCTTTCCTTTTCCTTGGCAGGAAGGGAAGCGATGTGCTTTGCTCAGCCTCTTTCACAAACAAAGGCATAAATAAAATAAAGCCAGAAATGATTCCAGCGTTTCTCTTGAAAGCTTGGAAGGAAGAAATAAGGAGAAAATGCTATTAGTTCTATTTTTAAAGAGTTGAGAGCTTTGGGATGCCATGGTGATGGAACTGGTGTAAGCACCTGGATAGATACAAATCTCCTGCGTGTCTGGGATAATGCAGATGGACCGGGACAGTATGGAAGTGGGAAGGATTTCTGTTTATCGAGTTTCCCTGTCAGCTTTCTGTTATTAACCATGGTGCTTTCCAAGCTGTCAGAATGGATGTTAAAATCTTCTGGCGTTTCTGCCGATGGAAAAGTCTGCAGGAAGACAAATCCCACAAATGATGCGGCTCCACGTGTGCTGCCGAGTGGGGGGCACTGGCAGTGGGGCAGGGACCCCACCAGCTGCCAGCTGTGCAGCCGAGGGTGTGTGGCACCTGTGCCACCCCGGGGATGTCCTGCCCGTGCCCACAGGTGTCACCTGCTCCCCAGGGAGTATCTGGAGGAGGCACTGTGATAGTGGAGAGGGGCTCACAACCCTTCTGCAGCTCCAGAAAAGCCCCGTGAGCAGCTGGGTGAGGGATGTTTGGGGGATTGGCGAAGGTTTGGAGCCCAGGGAGGTGGCAGCACCCTGGGCGATGGGGGGGTGGCTGCTGGGGCTCCCCGGGTACGGGGCAGAGCTGCTGCCCCCGCAGTGCCACTGTCGGTCCCCAGCCAGGGACAATCATGCTCCTGTTCTTTCAGGGCTGGCAGCTGGCAGCAATGCTCAGCTAACTCGGGATACTCCCAGAGCTCTGGTATTTAGGAGCGGGGGGAAGCAGGAGAAAAGAAAGAGGCTTGAGTCACTCGGCTGTGACCATATAATGACTCTGTATACAAATTAGATGGATTCACAGGGTGCTTATCTAAATGAGGTTGCCATTTTACAATGCTAATTTTCCTGTTGGTTGCTTGTGATACCAGAACACGGCGTTTCAAAAAACCATTCCTGTGCTCGTGGGCTCCAGAGCCGGCGTGCTGCAGAGCCTGGGCAAACTGCAGGGTTAGCACAACCTGCCGAGCTCCATCCTCCGAGCCCAGGCAGGGCAGAGCTGCCACCGCAGTAATTAGCAGCGAGTCTGTAGATCTTGATGAAGAATGCACAGGGGGCTTGTTCCTTTGCGCCGCGCTTTTGCCCTCCAGAGGAATAAATAACTGGAGGGAAAGGAATTGAAAGAAGATGTAATGAAGGAGAAGGAAATAAACCCCGTGTGCTGGTTTCTAAAGCTGGCAGCGAGGGATCTGATAGACACTTGTGAGATCTGAGGGTAAGGGGGTGGCGTTTCAAAAGCCACCAGCAGCATCCCCATAAATGCTGCTGTTGTGCCACGGAGTCGGAGCGGGAGGTGCAAAACGTTTGGAGAAATAAAGGCGGTGATTTTTGTCGCTCGGGCGTGATTCCGGCTGAGCACAGGGAAAGGAGACAGCCCGGCTTGCCTGGGAAAGCGCACACTGGCATTTAGCGCTCCTGGAGGCGCTGCTTTCAGTCAGATTCTCAACATATTTGCAAGCGGAGAGTAAAGCCCCCTTCTCCCTCCCCCTTCTCCCCTTGCTGTCTCCCCCCTCTCCCGGGTTCGCGGAACGGGGCTGGAAGGGCCGATCCGTCCTTGCAGGGAGCTGCGGCCCTGCGGTGGCTCCAGGCTCCTGGAAGCAGGGTCGCGGAGCTTGGCTCATTCCCGGCGTGCCGGGATGGCCCTGCTGGTCAGGGACTGGTGGGGGACATCACATCCCGTCACCGCATCCCAACGAGCTCTGCTTCCCACGGCCCTCCCGGCGCTGCTTCATTTGTTCGGGCAGAGCTGATGAGGACCTGTTACAGTCAGTTGTTCAAAATGATCTGACACCCGACATTCTGCATAAACTTGCTTTCAGAAATAGCTATTCAGTGAGAAGTGGAAAAAAAAAAAAAAAAGGCGGTGATTTAGGGTCTAAACTGCGCATGCATAAACATGAGGTGATCTCCAGAGCCACGGTGCTCGTTCTAATGTGATAAATACAGATGCGGGAGTGTTTGCAGAGCCATTCATCGCCGGGGTAATTTTGTGCATCAGCTCTTCCAGCTGTGGGATGTTGTGCAGCTCCCCTGAGGCCCGTGGCAGTTTGCACCAGCTGAGGATGTGATGCTCCACGCAGTTTCCCTTCATGAAAGGCAAACACACGATCTCACATCGTCCCTTCTCGCCTGCAGCTGCCGCTGGGCTCTGCCTCCATCGCTTCATGTGGCTCCTGAAGGTGAACAGGTTGTTCAGCACCTTGCAGGATCCATCCCTCAGGAATTCTGAGCACTCCCAGCATCAGCAGCCTTTCCACAGAGCAGGGATCTCGAAATATTTAGTGCTTTCCAGAAATGGGTCCTGTACCTTTTATCTTCAGGGTTTTCCAGGGTCAGAGCAATCGCTTTCATCTTCCCAAAGCTCCCTCAGCCTGTGCATGGATCAGCTGGAGAACCTTGCACGGAGCTCCAGACAGAGCTGCCAGCGAAATCCCGGGCACTGGGGGCCAGACATGGAAGGGAGGGCAGGGAAATACAGAGCACTGGTCAGACATGGAAGGGAAGGGAAATACAGAGCACTGGGTCAGACATGGAAGGAAGGGCAGGGAAATACAGAGCACTGGTCAGACATGGAGGGAAGGGAAATACAGAGCACTGGGTCAGACATGGAAGGAAGGGCAGGGAAATACAGAGCACTGGGTCAGACATGGAAGGGAAAGGAAAGGAAATACAGAGCACTGGGTCAGACATGGAAGGGCAGGGAAATACAGAGCACTGGTCAGACATGGAAGGAAGGGCAGGGAAATACAGAGCACTGGTCAGACATGGAGGGAAGGGAAATAGAGAGCACTGGGTCAGACATGGAAGGGAAAGGAAGGGAAATACAGAGCACTGGTCAGACATGGAGGGAAGGGAAATACAGAGCACTGGGTCAGACATGGAGGGAAGGGCAGGGAAATACAGAGCACTGAGTTGGACATGGAAGGACGGCTGGGGAAACACAGGGCACTGGGAACCCTTTATTTTGATGTCTCAGAGCTTGAAGCCAACTTGTAGGTGCTGCTGAGAGGCCCATCCGGTGCCACAGAGCCCAAGTCCTCGGGCTGTTGAGGACAAAGCTGTTCCAAATTTTGATGGGAGGCTCCTCTAGCTCCCCTTCACATTTACAGAGTACCTGGAGGTTTCTTTCTGCTAAAGGAATTGCAGGGAGAAAACCATCAAGTTTGGCTTGAACGTGTTTTAGAATCTGAGTGCAAGTGGCTTTATTTGCTCTTTATTTTCTACTCTCTTCGTTTAAAGCTATAAATGAGGCCAGCTCTGTGCACCATGACAGCTATAACAGGTCAGGCCTACTCTGATAGTTCTGCTCTCAGGAGGGAAAACAAACCCCACCTGGTTTACTTGAGGTGTGCAGCAGGCCCAGGTGTTTTCTCTGATGAACAGTGACTTGACCATCCCATTTGTTGAACACTGACGGCAATCTGCAACAAATTGGACACATGGAACTTCCAAAGGACACTTGATGGAGAATCGTGAACCTTTTGTAATGACTGAAAATTGAGTTAACGATGAAATAACATTGCAAAAGGAAGAGCAAGACAGTTGCTGATGGGAAAGATTGGTTTAGTCAGTGGAAGTGGCTGTTGGCATGCTTTAGGATCAGTTTTATCGTGGACACAGGCTGTGGGCTGGGGTCGGTGCTGTTGGTGAAATCAGCACTGGACACTGATTTTTATCTTTTAAGGAAGACCCTAGTCAGGCTGGGCAGCTTTTCCTGCAGGTTTCCTGTCGCTCAGGATCCATGGGGCTCCTCTCCCGGCTCTGGGCTGGCTCCAGGCAAGGGAAGGAGCTGCTCTGGTGTGGTTTTCATCAGGGTGCTGAAAGACTGAGCTGTTAGAGACCTTTAAAAATATAAAAATATTTCTATATCTGGCTGTTCCTGCATGCGTCTAATAACATGGCCCTTAGAAAGTAATTTGGATTAATTAGAATGTCCAGGCCCTTTTGCGATAAAGACATGCAGAGTAATTATCCAGTGTCCAGAATAATTTATTGAGCTTGTGAAGTTTAAGTCTGAAAATTATTCTCCCCTAAGTATTCCTCTTTCTGGCTGTATTTCTGTTATTAAATTTATTTTCCCACAAGTTAGATAAGAAGAAATGTAATTATTTAGCTGGCAAGCTTAATGTTGAGGTGAAGAAAACCAGGGAAGGTAAAAGTGTGATTGCCTTGTGTTTTTTCCTGTAATAATGCAGAAATATTTAGATATCTGTAGAATTACATGGTGATGATACACTTTGTAAAAGGCTAGAGATGAAATAT
The DNA here is from genome assembly GCA_013397755.1 of Cnemophilus loriae. Taxonomy (NCBI): domain Eukaryota; kingdom Metazoa; phylum Chordata; class Aves; order Passeriformes; family Corvidae; genus Cnemophilus; species Cnemophilus loriae. Next base: position 68,140 of record VZTF01005577.1, read on the forward strand.
AAGGAAATAAAAGGTATAGATATTCACTGGAACTCCATTATACCCTATAACTCTTGGATATGTAGTGGAAGAAATGTCAAATGCAGATTTCTCCCGTAATTACAATCCATTCTCCCTCGCATCTCTCCTCACTGCATTTTCTTACTCTCCTTTATACCCAGAGCCTGTGTCCTGAAGGACCTTGTTCTGTTTCTGATGCTCAGAGGACACAACAGGCCTTTTTACTTGTGATAATGTTTATTTTGGATTAAAGAAAATATGAAATCAAAGGCAGGCTAAATATAATCCCTCAGTGTCCCTGGTGAAAGCATCCCCACGCCCGGGTCAGCCGTGCCTCCCACTCCTTCTGAAGGAATATTAAATGCCTGGGATTCAAAGGAGGAAATGTTTGACCTTGCAGATGATGAAGGGGAAGGGGAACAATTTGTCCTCTCTGAGCCCCTCCCGGCAGTCGCTGCTTCTCCCTCAGTGCAAGGGAGACCTGGAGGGGCTGGGAAGGGAAGTTACTACCTGGGGTCCAGGGAAGGGAACGGAGCTGGCAAGGGGCTGGAGAACTCCTGAGGGAGCTGGGAAGGGGCTCAGCCTGGAGAAAAGGAGGCTCAGGGGGGACCTTGTGGCTCTGCACAACTCCCTGACAGGAGGGGGCAGCCGGGGGAGTCGGGCTCTGCTCCCAGGGAACAGGGACAGGAGGAGAGGGAATGGCCTCAGGCTGGGCCAGGGGAGGTTTATTTTGGATATCAGGAAAAATTTCTGCATGGAAAGGACTGTCCAGCCCTGGCACAGCTGCCCAGAGAGGTTTGGAGTCCCCATCCCTGGGGGGATTTCAAAGCTGTGTGGATGTGGCACTTGGGGACATGGACAGTGGTGGCCCCGGCAGTGCTGGGGGAAGGATCAGACTCGATCTTGGAGTGTTTTTCCAGCCCAGTGATTTTTCTCTGGTGGAGTCATCCTTGCTGCAGCAGGTGGTAATTTTGACTGGAGAGACACAGCCAGTGTATCAAGGGTGTAGTTGGAGAAGGGAACTCCACTGGAGCGTGGCCGCAGCAGCAATGAACACCTGAACTAAAGGCTGTTCTTACCTGGAGATTGCTGTTTATGTGAGAACACGTTTGTGCTGTGTGGTTGCTGAAATCGCGTGTAGGAATTCGCTGCTGAGCGCGCTGCTTGGGAGGGTTGTGAGGGAAAAACACCCAGCTGGGCCCTTGCCCACACACAGCGCTTTTCCCTTCCTGGCTCCCGCTGAAAACCGGTACATCTTCGATGCTCCGACGTGCTGTTCTGGGTTTCATAATGTAAAAGAAAATCATTTGTGTTGGTAGAAAAGGGAAAATAAAGAATGGATGGGTGAGATTTTATCGTTTAGACCATGCCGCATCTCTGGACTGGGTTTACACCAGGAAGTCAAACTGGCCTGTCCACACAGGCGCAGGACAGTCAGCTCTGCGCATTGTCCCATCCTGACTGGTGGCAGTATCAGGCACCTGTGTGACGTTCAGGCTGTTAATCAATAGCTGGGACACGTTTCTGGCCCCCCTTGTCCCCACGCGTGGCTCCGTGCAGGTGCCACCTCCCTGCCAGCGCGTGGAGCATCACGGGCCCGTCGGGAGGCCTCGGGCTCGGGGGGGATTTATCTCCTCGATGTCACGGGGACGCTGGCAGCAGCGACGCTGCTCCCAGCAGGGCAGGCTGAGGAGCTTTGTGGCTCTGCCCATAAATTTGGATTAATTTTATACCTCTGGGTTGGTCGTCTCCAGCTGGAGCTACGTAACCACGGCTCACCCTGAGCTTGGGCCGGCGGGGGCGCAGAGACCTCGGGTGGAAGGAAGAGGTGGAACAACCTGTTGAGGCTCGTAGGTGTGAGTGACCAGGGCTGCAGGGAGGTCAGACAGCAGCTTACACATATTCTTTATAATTCACAGCTTTCCTCTCGCCTCAAGCTTTTAATAAAGTGCCAATCCAAACCAAGACAGTTTAAGCTCAAGCAGAACCGTTCAGTCAGCCACAGTGTGTGAGCACATTAAAAACCCAGGGGTTTTTATTATTTGACACATTTTTAAATTCAAAAATACTTCCAGTATTGCACGGAGGGAAATGAGCTCCAGAAAGCCTGTTTAAAACATCATTTACTGCTTGAAATGCAGCCGGTACCCTTGGGGTGCTGGAGGATCTGGGGGGGAGCTGGAGGAGATGACATTATCTGAGCCTCTCCCTTAACGTGAGACCACTTGGAGGCATTTTAATGAGAACAGACTCCTACTTCTCAATATCTGTTCAGTGAAGTCATTCACAGGAACTCGGTTTTGCTCATGGTGGTACGGAGCTGCTTGCTTAAAGTTTAACTGTACACTGAAATTAGAAATAACCACTTGTTGTAGCTAAATCTGTATTGCCAGATTTTGGATGTGTTACTCTGTCAGGGCACGAAGGCCAGAGGCTTTATTCTCCCTGGCTGTCAGACTCTTGGCTATATTGAAAATTTAGGAATATATATTCCAATCACAGCCTTATTTTCCATGACATAACCATGGATGCTCTCCTAGAAATGCAATTATGAGATATGCTCAAATCCGAGCTTGACAGCTCTCATTTAGCCCAATAACTGAGCTCGGAGGGATGATTGTTTCCCCTTGTACCACACTGCAATTTGTTTCCGCTGGGCTGGGTTTGTGTGGCTGTGTTTGTGGATTACTTTCACAAAACTATGTTCTGCCACCGAGAACATTTTCTATCTCAGCCTGGCTGCTGAATAAGTCGTTACTGGTGTTGTCTTTATCGGGCTACTTTCAAAATCAATGCGATTTATACTTGCAGATTAAAAACCTTTTAAAATATGCACAGACAATATAAGGTTCAATTATCTGTTTGGGATGAATGGAGCAGTGTGTACACATAAATAAAACATAAAAGCTGCTCCACTCTGTTTATATTCTGCTTCTGATTTATTTTCAAAAGAATCAGAATTGGTGAGTCCATATTTGGATGTGGGAGCTCCAGTCACTGCAAGAACGTTTGTGCTTCTGTGTGTGCCTGGTGTCCATGCATCACTGCTCTGCCTGCTCACAGAGACTGGCTTCTCAGCTTTTGGGAATGCAGGCAGGGATATGGGAATGGTGCACGTGGAAGGAGATGAAAACAAATCTACCCAGTGCTACCAGTCCCATACCTGAGGGTGTGGACCCTGACTGGTGTAAATCTGAACACCAGAGGAATGGGAATGATTTTTGGCATCTAGAAGACCTTGCAGGGTGTGTTCGGGTCAGTCTGACAAGCCCTTCCTCTCCTTCCATTGTGCACAGAATGGTCACAGAATCCCAGAATGGGTTGGGACAGACCTTAAAGCCCATCCAGTGCCACCCCTGCCCTGGCAGGGACACCTTCCACTGTCCCAGGTGCTCCAAGCCCCATCCAGCCTGGCCTGGGACACTGCCAGGGATCCAGGGGCAGCCTCAGCTGCTCTGGGCACCCTGTGCCAGGGCCTCCCCACCCTCCCAGGGAACGATTCCTTCCCAATATCCCATCTAAATCTGCCACCTCTCAGCTTGAAGCCATTCCCCTTGTCCTGTCGAGGACATGGGGATGGAGGGAGCAAGACAAGGATGAGACTTTCCATGCGTGACGTAGAAAATCCTGATGTCAGCCTTTCCAAAATGGGACCCCAACATCCTTTCCATTCCCAAGCCCTGAGGGTGTTGGACAATCACTGATCTTGGTCTGAGCAGCGGGCTGCAAATACAGCTGCAGTTCTGCATTTTTGGCACAAGGTCTTTTGTTTTCTGTAGCGTTTGGTGGCCAGACCTTGGTTTGCTCCCTTCCAGTGCCATGGTCTGTTCTGCCTGCTGGAGGTGGTGCTTGTGCTTCCCCAGGCTGCGGGAGGAGCCAACAACCCCAGAGGCAGATTCGGGCTTAGCACAGAGCACACAGAACGTGTCTCTTTTGAACTTGTTCGTTCTCTCTTTCATACAGTATCTCTGTGATTCTGTCAGACCTCGTGGTGTGTCGTGGGGTCAGAGTGACAGAATATCCCTGTGTGTGATTTGTCGGCTGGATGTGAGCCGCAGCAGGAGGCTGAGCAGAGCCTTGCTGCACAAGCAGCCTGGGTGCAGCATCTGATCCCCAGCCCGGGCCCGTGAGAGGCCCGCAGGGTCCCCGTGCTCCCATCACCTTACATGAGTTCAGCTCAAAATTGGCTTGAAGAATTGGCTCCTAATAGCCAGCATCCTTTGAAGCTTTGTTAAGATTTCAAATTGCCTCTAGCAAAGTACCATCTATTAGTTCAATATCACTCTGCAGCTCTCAGTCTATCAGGGCTGGAGTTAAAATATGAAGAGCTGTGCATTCTTGCATTGCAGTGGATGGGCCATCAGCACTGATGTTCCAACTGATGTATCCTAGGAGGAATATTCTACTTACTGCTGTAAAATCCAATGTGCTGTGCTGCTCATAGCTCATCCCCAGGATCTGCAGACCAGGAAAGCTTTATTGCCAGGCTGCTTTATGGGCAAGCCAGCTAAAATTCTTAACAAGCTGAATATTTCACTTTAAAATATTAAATGGAGAAGTGTCATAATTGTACCTGTGCCTTCAGTATCAATAATCTCTCTGGGTGCAGGAGATGAATATCCCTCTTTGGGGACGGGAGAGGATCTCTGTTCCTGGATCTGTTTGTTGTGTCAGGCAGGGAAAACAGGCTCCTGTGTGTGTCAGGGAGGGTGGCCCCAGTGCCTGTGCCTTGTCCTGCCTGCTCAGGGCTCAGCGAGGGCACCTCTGCCCTGCCAAGGGCTGGCGGGGTCGGTGGCTTCCAGGAGCTTCACCTCCAAGAAGAGTGGTTGTGTAGATCAAGGGCTTAGAAATAGTAATTAACAATTATAAATTAGATTTTTGCCCCGATATTATTTAATCACAATGCAGATAAACCAAGAGAAATCAAAATGGGAGTAATATAAATACCAGTTAATTTTACTTCTGAGAAGTGCTCACTCAGGATCTTCGTGATTGCATAAACACAGCTTTATTCACAAAGAGGAATTTGCACACACAAATTAGGCAAGTGTGTATCTAAAACTCTTTTTCCATGTCAGTAGAAATTCAGATCCTGCTTTCTGGATGTTTTTTCTTCAGGAGTGTTTTTAACCAGAGTGAGTCCCAAGGTATGGCAATTTACTGGAGCAGTTAGCAATTCAGATGGCGAGGGCTGGGCCTGCAAACACAAATAATACCTGCACACAAGAGGAGCCTATTTTTGCTGTGCTGTGGGTGTGCTGGAGCACAGCAGGGAGGGAATGGCGAGGAGCACGCTGCCTTTGGTGCTCAGAGAACAGATTTTCCTCTCCTGGAGCAGCGTTCGGTGTGCAGGGAGCTGTGCGTCCGGGCTGCAGCGCTGCTGGGGGTTCAGCCTCAGTCATTCTCTGAGGGCTGGGAGGGAGCAGCTGAATTCCCCGTGGGCCTCCCCATTTCTGAGCCCGTGCGAGCACGGACAGGGGGCCGGGAGCCTGCTCTGCCCCCTCCCAGGTGCTCTGTTTGTGTCTCAGCCGTGCCCTGGGAGCTCTGCTGCCTGGCACAGCCTGGCCCACAGCTTTCAGCAAGTTATTTTTAAGTACCAGGAACATTTTCAATTGGTTCACAGGCCCAGCTCAAAGGAGCCGGACTCTAAAGAATGTTTTTTGCCAGTGGCAAAGAATCCCAGAACCCCAGGCTGGTTTGGGTTGGAAGAGACCTCAAAGCCCATCCAGTGCCACCCCTGCCATGGCAGGGACACCTTGCACCACCCCAGGGTGCTCCAAACCCATCCAGCCTGGCCTGGGACACTGCCAGGGATGGAAAATAAAGCATTCCAGGAAATAATTTATTCCTAAGAAAGTTTAAATGGCCGAGTCCTAATCCCCAATATGTCAACTTGTTGAGACAGGGGTCATGTCCTTGGTTCTTCAAGGACAGTTTTATCTACAGCTTTGGAAGGGGGTAAGATGTTTCTTTTTTTGCTGTGACTAATTTTCATTACGATTTTGGGTCCTGGTTTCAAGTCATGTGGCCAAGGTTCTTTTAGTGTTTAAAAGCTAAGAAATCACCCCCTGTTTTTCTATAAAAAACCAATCTATGCCATAAGCTCATCACTGTGACAAGCAGACCTTGGTCCACGCACGGGTCATCGAGATGAAATACAGGATATCTCATATTTATGGACACATCTCATTTTACTGGGTGTTTATGATGTTTTTTCCTGCTTTCTGAGCTGGTAAAGTGCTCCCATGAGCCATGTGGACAGTACTAATTGCTGTAATTATTGTTCCCTTAATTGCTACAATTATTTTTTTTCAAGAGTATTTTCTCACTCTAGAAAAGGAAGCAGGAGAGACCTTGGAGATATGGAGAAGACTCCCAGCTTGCCAATATCACTCAGGATATCTTTCCACCTTAGAGCCATGACAGTTGTGGTGGGGATGAGGATTGATTTGTGTGCCTGGAAATGGGCTCTTTCCCGTGCTCTTTTCAGGTTGGAAATTAATTAAAAAGAAATGTGTTCAATTAAATAGGCAGTTGTTTGAGAAACCCAAAGTAGCTTTCGATGTGTTTGTTTCAGGAATGGGTTCCATCCATTATAATAATGGTAATGAGGAGCTGGGAATTTTAAAAGGTGTTGCTGAGCAGCACCAGGGCTGCTTAATCCTAATCCTGGACAAGGAGTGGGAGATAGAGCTCACCCAGCCTGGGAGGAGCGGTGGAAAGAGCCAATGTAGATACGAGTAAAATTCATGTGCATGAATCATTTCTGGGTTTATTTTCTTAGTGTTCCTTTCGTTGCTCAGAAATATTTGCTGTTGCTCCCAAAATGGATTTACAGAAAACTTTTTTAATTGTTCTTCCTCGTTTTCTCACTGGCAACATTTGATTCTTGAGTGTAAAAACCACCTCAAAGTGCTCAACATATGGCTCCATCCTCCAGCGTGATGAGGAGGGATCATCAAAGTGCTTTAGCAGGGTTTGTTCTCATCATTCCCCGAGGCCACTGGGAATGCTAGTCCCAGGTTTGTAAGAGCCCTGGCGCAAAACTTGCAGTAATATTTGTTTTCCTGTGCACCTTCCAGGGCAGGGAGAGGGCAGGTGCTGCTGGATGGACACCTTGGGAGAATCGTCCCAGCGCTGGGCAGGAGGGCAGCAGGAGGCAGAGATGTTCTCTGTGCTCTGCACTGGGGGCTGGGGGCACCTCCTCAGGGCTGGCAGCTCCTGAGGAAATGGAGAAGCTGAGTTGCAGCCACTGGAAAACAGTAGGAAGGTCAGTTCCTGTTAGCTCTGCAAGCTTTCAGCCATGCTCTGATCTTATTTAGTATACTGGGTAAAATTTCACAGAATCACAGCATGATCTGGGTACCTTAAAGGTCTGTTCTACCCCCTGCCAAGGGCAGGGACAGCTTCCCCTGGGTATCTGGATTTCTAGAACTTCCCGCCAGATTTCCTTCCTGTCCAGAAGGCAAAATGGGAATGAAAATAATCTGGAGGAGTTTTGCCCAGAGAAAACAGCCAGGGAGAAACTTCAGACAACTGGAGCTCGAGACAGGGGAACCACTTCCCTGCAGCTCAGGCTGCTGGAGCTGTTTGTTCTGCAGTTGGAGGTGTGGATGGGGAACAAACAGGAGCTGTGCTAACTGAGGGTTAAATCCTGGCATGACACATTTCTACACGGATAAAACCCGAGCCCTGAACGGATCCCAGGCTGGTACTCATCCATCAGTTCACACCAAAGAGTTTTGCAGCCCAGTGCAGTCTTCAGGCAGCTCATTTTTGTGAAGTCGGGTTGTTGGGAGGGGTTTGCAGTTTGTGTCCCCTGACACTGCCCTGCCAAACGTGATGGGTTCAAGAGGCTCTGCCAGAGCAGGGCGAGGTTTCCCTATTGAAACCATATCAATAAAACTTAATAGGAAATTGGAAGTAAAAATGCAGCAAACTGTGAACTTAATATTGCCCTGGTAGGAGCTCATTAATATCTCAATAGGTGCACTCCTGCATTATCTTAATTGCACAAGGTCCTCAGGGAAATTGCCTTTTCTGAAGCTCCTGACTGCTGTCACTGGGTGAGGTGGGTTCAGGTGCACCATTTTCATAATCTTTTAATAAGTGACCGAGGAGCCGAGCTCAGTCCCGCTGGAGGCAGCGCAGCAGCAATAATTGTTTGTGGTTTGGGTATTTTGCAGGTGCTGGGCCTGGGGGGACTCGGTGCAGTCAGGCCAGGGCTTGGCAGCTCCTGCAGCTTCAGGGAGGGCTGATTTGTGCTCTGGCACTGGGGTTTGGGTATTCCAGGCCAAGACACTTGGCTTTGGTGAGGAACTCAAACATTCTGTCATTTTTTTGGAAAAAAACCGTCTGTTGAACAGGGAGAGGAGGAGGATACGGGATCGGATAGTAGTACAAAATGAGTTTGAAATGAAAATTGGAACAGCAAGTTTGTATTTCAGTGGGGCTTTGCTCTGGAGTGAGCTGTTCCAAACCTGCTGTTGGAGGATGTTTGATGTTGGAAGGAGAGGCTGACGAGACTCGTTGCTCCCTGGTGTGTTTGTGCTGCTGCTCTTGGTGCAGCTGCTTTGCAAGACAGACAAGTGCGACCCAGAGACAGCTCTTCATTAGCAGGAGAAAACAAAATAAATGAAGAATAATGGTCAATGTTAAAAATAAATTAACATTAATTAATCACTGACTAAGACAATGTTTCCAGCATTAATCATTCCCTCTTGCTGTAATCAGAACGCCAGCCAGGCGAAGCACACGCGAAACTCCTGCGTGTGGTGTTTGCCATGGTCCTGCACACACAGGGACTTGAGGAAAACCCGCTTCCCACAGCAGGGCCAGGGGTGCCACTGACGATCCTTGGGGGTCCCTTCCAGCTCCGGGGATTTTATGACTCTGTGAAAGTTTGTGTGTTTGTTTAGGCTGAATAACAGCTCTTGGGGTAGTTAATAATTTTGCCATGCAAAGTTCACTTCTCTGTTCACTGTTCTGGCTCTCCAGCAGCAATTTGGCTTTTGGTGTCTGCTTTTCCTGTGCTGTGGGGGTTGCAAATGCCTGTGTAGATATAATGTGAATTCTGGGGAAATCTGCTCTCCTCTGCCCCTGCTCTCTGTGAAGCCAAAGGTGCTGAGCCCTTTGCAGTGCTGATCCTGGGGAAATACAATGTTTATTTTTCTGAGGAGGCAGGAGAGCTGATAAATACTCATAGAATGCTAAATACTTGTAGAATGCTGTGCAGAGACCGAATGTGAGAATGCAGAAGGTGCTTGTGGTGAGGCACTGAGTGCTGCCCTTGGCTCAGGCTGCACGGCTCAGATCGTTAAACAGATCGTGTTTGTGTGCATTGCAAATCTCCTCTCTCCCCTCCGTGGCATCTCAAGTGAGAGTTATGGCAGGTTCCTTAATTTAAGGAGCAGTCCCAGACTGTTACTCAAACAATTGCATAATGGGCTTGGGGTTAACATCGTGGCAGCTCAGGAACTGCTCGGGGGCCTTAGTTGCCAAGGGGAAAGCAGCCCTGAACACTGTTCTGGTCTCTCTGTTACAGAAGTCACTGTCAGGCTCCTTCAAACTCTGCTGAGAGAAGGAAAAGCAGTGGCTGCTTTTGGGGACAGAGCTGAATCGTGCCCAGGCTGTGTCTGCAGGACAGAGACGTCCATGCTCAGCAACCTTCACACTGTTCTTCATCAGAAACAATAAAAAATAAACCTACTTTTCCTTAAGCCTGGAGCCTTCACCCTCCAGAGGCTGAGGAAGGTGTCCCTGGCCTTCAGCCAGTGCTGGCAGGTGGAGAGTTAACCTCACTTTACCAGGATCCCGAATCCTGGTGAAACCAGAGCACCGAGACAAGGGCAGTGAGTGATTAAAGTGATTTGTGTGCTGTATTCGGTTGCCTTAAAGGAAGCAATGATGGATGTGCACATACAGATTTGTCTTCAATTGATTCACAATTTTTATTTGGGTAACTCGAAGCCAATGAAAGGATTGTTCCTTTGGCTTGTACGCTGTACAGGAACGTGGTGGAGAAATGCAGCTGGATCCAGCAAAGCCAAAGCTCAGCTGAAGCCAGGTGCTTTAGCTGCTGCTGCAAGAAGTGCCATGAGTATGTGAATGTGTGTATTTATCAGAAATTGTTTTTTTCTACAGATCCCACAAATCAGTTATGCCTCAACTGCACCAGAGTTGAGCGATGACAGGCGCTATGATTTCTTCTCACGGGTGGTTCCTCCAGATTCCTTCCAAGCACAAGCAATGGTGGACATTGTGAAAGCTTTGGGATGGAATTATGTATCCACTTTGGCATCTGAAGGGAATTATGGAGAAAAAGGAGTCGAGTCCTTCATGCAAATTTCCAGAGAGGCAGGTAGGCAACACCCGTCCTCCCTCCAGAAAGCGCTGCGGAAGTGATGAATGTCGTGTTGTGCCAAATGTGATCGTATTTTTCTAGAGCTGATATTTGATTCTAAAGTTGCTCCAGTTCTTTGCAATGCTCTGCAATGGCTCCTGGATATTGTCATTCCTAAATTGCTCGTGGAGTTTCAGAGAGTGGGAACCCTCAGTGGTTTTCAGTCATTTCTGGGGAAAATAGAAGTCCTTGAGTCGTACCGAGCTCCTCCTGCTGCACTGGCTGAGGTTTCCTTGTGTTGGCATGGGGAGAAGCCACGTTTGGCAAGGCTGAGCTTTTCTGTCCCCACAGCCTGGAATTCTGCTGTGAGCTGGTTACAGCCACTGACTTGTGTCACTGTTGGTGCTCAGCTTTCGGGTCCAGCCTGCTTTGTGTTGCTTTGCTTTGGCATTTCTCTGCCCAGTTCAGTGGAGGGAATTCAGAACCTCTCCCTTGAAGGCTCAGGGGTTGCTGGTGTGGGATGTGCAGCCAGCAGGCCCTGTGGTGTGGGATGAGACATGCCAGACCTTGGGTGTGAGTCCTGATTTGCAATCCAGATTGGTAAGGGTTTGCAAACTGAAGTGTTTGAACTCGATTCCTGTGCTGGGAAGGAAAAGCAGCAGCTGATGGAATTTGTTATTGGTGATAAAGGCAAGGGCTGTCTCCAGGAGGCTTTGGTGATAGAACCCATCATCACGGGGCAAGGCAAGCTCTGCTGTGCTCCCCAGATGGAACTCCCAGGTGTCCCACCCTGTACCTGCCTGGCACCGCCTCAGATAAAAGCAGCACACTCCCCGGCCCAGTGCACCACGTGGCTCCCCAGGCAGGGCAGTGCAGGAAGGAGCAGGAGCTGCTCTGGGGCAGCTCAGGGGTTCCCATGCCCGGGGCTGGTGCAGGGCTGGTCCCACAGCACCGGCTCTGGCTGCAGGGAGAGGCCCCGGCCGGGTCCCAAACTGTCCCAGGGCTGATGGATCCCTCCTGGAGCATCTCCAGGGAACAAGCAGGGAAAGTGCCTGGGCTTAAAGGAAGGGGCCTTGGAGGGGGGGATCCGGAATTGTTTCCTTATGTTGGTGTCACAGAAGGAACCCACATTTGCATAAATTCATCTGTTCCTCCGAATGCATATTTATGTGGTATTAAAGCAAATGGGTTTGGATTTAATACAGCAGGAAGTGACAAATGCCGGTGTTCATTAGAATTTAAAATTGACTTTATTTGCAAATATCCACTGTTGCAAAATCATAGCCGAAATGTGTTCCCTGCGTCAAGGACAGGCTCTGGCTGGAGAACAGGATCCCGTTTGATAGACCTTGTGCAGAATTACGTTTATTCTACGAGCTGTTCATGCAGTCAGCCTGTAACTCAGCATCCTTCAGAGAAAGCAAAGCCTAAACCCAAAGCAGTGCCCTGCTCCCAGCAGCTCTGCACGCGGGGGGATGTAGGTCATGCCAGGGAGATTAAGGCACTGACGGGGATGGGACCTAAACTTCTTCCACAGACCCCGGGACGGGAATAATCCGATCCCCGGTGCTGCTGCTGCTGCTCAGGGCTGTGCTCAGCTTCTTGTGGCACGCAGATAAAGCTCAGGTGAAGTTCTGACGGGATTTAATACCTGTCAACAAGGTCCCTGGGGGTTTAAAACCCTGGGAAGTGCAAGAAGATCCTGTTGTTCTGAGGTTTAGTGGAGCAGTGCTGCCTGGAGATGCGGGTCCTGATCTTCCCTGTGGGGGAGTGGCACCTTGTCCCCCGACTTTGGGTTGTGAGCTCACCTTCAGTGAGCTAAAGCTTGGTGGTCATTGGGAGGAGCTGTGCCATTGCTCCCTAAAACACCCTGGCAGGAGCCTGGAGCCAGGGGAGGTCGGGCTCTGCACAGGGGACGGGGACAGGATGAGAGGAAACGGCCTCGAGGTGCATGAAGGAAGATTCAGGTTGGACATTAGGGAAAACTCCTTACAGAAAGTGTGGTCCAGGGGCTGCCCAGGGCAGTGTGGAGTCACCAGCCCTGGAAGGGCTCAGAAAAGGTTTGGAAAAGGCACTTGAGGAACGGAGCTGGGGAGGTGTGGGAGCAGAGTCCCAGGGCTGGCCCCATAGGACCCGGCGGATCTCCCAGAGCAGGAGCAGCCCCAGGGTGGAGGGAATTCAGCCCAAATCTGAGACATCCCAGTAGGGAGCAGTGGTTGTCAGCTCCCAGAGAACTGTCTGGCATCTCACAGTCAGTTTCCTTTGGCAGAAAGGAAGGTTTAGTCCGTAGGTACCAACACATTTCCTGGCTTTGGCCTCGAATCTGTAGCAAGCTAATTATCCTCGAGTCAGTGTTTTATCCAAACTTGTTTCTGATCAGCCAGGATCTTAGGAAATCTGAGGATCAGTAGAAAGTGCTACCCCTGCTTAGTTTTCAAATATGCTTTGGCATATAAAGACATTGCTTGATCCTCTGAGTTAATAATTCTTCACAAAGTGACTTTTATTATGAGCACTTCAAGCGAGTTTGAATATGTCATTGTGGCAGGAGATGAAGATTTGAAACATGCTCTGCAGTCTGTGGGATTAATAAATTAGGGGAATGGTCTAATTATGGGAAATCTAAAGGACAATTTCAGATTATTAATGAAACTACTGAATACTTGAATTTCAAAGATTAATTCATCTTTGATTTTTTTTAAAAGATTAATCTGTACCAGAAGGTTAATTGCTATCTGTAAGAAATATATATATTGAAATCGTTAGCAAAAGACCACTTGAATGCCTCCTAACAGATAAATGAAAGATCTGGAGTGCATTTATTAATGTTCTGCTCTCCCCAAATGGCCCATTTTCACAGCTGAGTTCGCTGGCTGTGCCGCTGGCGGGGGTTTTGCTGCTCTCTCACTCCTGGGCTGCAGCTCACGGGGGTGAGGAGGGGGCTGGAGCTGCAGGGTCTGTGTCCCTCCTTCGCCTCCCCGCTGTGCCCTCCCCAGCTCGCCGTGCTGATCCCAGCAGTGCTGCTCAGCAGGGCTGCTCAGAGCCGGCTTCTGGCTCTGCTCAGGGCAGAGCTGTTGCTGTGTGCGGGCAGGGTGGCCAGAAGGGACAATCTGCACGGCCAAAGTGCAGCTGACGATGTCCCGAGCCACTGGGAGGGGCTGGAGAAGGATTCTGGGGAAACCTGCACCTTTCTTTTTGTGCTGCAGACATGGCAGAGGGGGTTCCAGCCCTGTGCCGGGGTTCCAGCCCTGTACCGGGGTGCCGGTGTGGCTGGGCTGAAGTTCCTGCTGGAGTCTGAGTGGCGGTGCTGTGGTTGTTGAAAGCCACCATCACCCTGACAGAGCAGAATCACCTCTAAGCCCCTTTACCACGGAAAGCACAACCCTGGTGACATCCTCCTGATCTTCCTTCCTCCTGCTTTCACTGCAGGCTTTTGGTAGATGTTCCTGTCTGTAATTCCTCAGACATCCCTTACGTAAGGTAGGAACATCTCTGTGCACAGGGCGGGAGCTGGCTTTGCTCAGAGACAGAAACCCCCAGAGAAGGGACCCCTCACGTGGCTCCCTGCCTGTGGCAGGCGGAACGAGATTGTTTAAAGTCCCTTCCAGCCCAAACCACTCTGATTTTCAATCCTTCCTGCCCTCATAAGCAGAATTTTTCCCAGCAGTGCTCCTGAACAGCATTTCTCAATATAAGCTTGAATTTCTTTATCTTGTTTTTCCCTTTAGCTTTGTATTTGTTACGAACCCCCTGTGTACTCACATAGGCACAAACCTGTGAGAGACACATTGTCCTTGTGTCTATCAAGTGAAACTGTGCCAGGGAGGGTCAGGCTGGAGATCAGGGAAAGGCTCTTCCCCCAGAGGGTGCTGGGCACTGCCCAGGCTCCCCAGGGAATGGGCACGGCCCCGAGGCTGCCAGAGCTCCAGGAGCGTTGGGACAGCGCTGCCAGGGATGCCCGCGGTGGGATTGTTGGGGGGTCTGGGCAGGGCCAGGGGTTGGATTTTTATTCCTGTGGGTCTCTTCCATCCCAGGACACTCCATGATTCTGTGTCACTCCACCGGAATCAGGTGCACCATTATTTTGCACTGCATCACGATCTGTGCATTAAATTTCATCCTCTCCAAATTCATTGGTTTCTTTACAAATTAATGGCCTACAATTAAGTGCTTCCTGCAGACGTATTTTCTATGGGTTTGTTATCTGTAGCAAAGGCTTTTTAAATCCTTTTACCCACCAAAACCTGAAAATGCAACAACTTTTCCTAGAGCCTTAATATTTGTTTTTTCTACTGACTTGTGTTTCTCAGAAGATGCGAATGTTTTGCTGGGGGTTTTGGGGATCTCAGTCATGTCCTGAGGCTCCCTGACCCCCTCAGTGGTATCAGAGTTCTCTGCTCTCACTCAGCCCTTGCTGACGGAAGCTGACACTGATAAAAGCCCAGAGCTGCTCTGTCATCCCTCAGTGATTCACACAGCACTTTTGTAGGCTCCTGTAGGTCTGTTCTGCTGCCTGCTCTGATCCTGAATCTGCATTTTTGTAATAGAACTTAATTTTTATGCTGTCTGTTGGGAATTCCATTAGCACAAATTAGTGCTGGATAACACGAGAGAGTGAAATCACTGCTAGGAGGGAGTTGTACAACTGTCTGGGGTTGGGAGGAGACTGCTCTGTCTGCACATCTCAAAGGCACTGCTGATTCCTAGTGCCAAGTAGAAAATCCTCATTTATTTCCTTTTTGTCTTACGTTCTGACGCTAACGAAACATCTCAGTTTTGCTCCGGATCCGTTAAAGCGCAGCTGAGCGGGTTTGGAACACTCATTGCGAGGAGCAGGCACTTTGCCACGAACCCCAAGGCTAAGAACGAGAAGGGGAGGTGACAGAAGTGGCGGGCAGAGGTTGCTCTGGCTGTGGTAATGAACCCCAGAGTTTGTTTAGTGAAGCCTTGCACAGGGTGGGTGCTGCCCGGCACCCAGGGCTGCCCCAGACCCCTGCGGCAGCAAACAGAGCCCGGCTGGGAGCAGCCCCCGCTCAGCCGTGCCCCGGGATGGGTCGGGGTCTGGGAGAGGATGGGATGAGGTGTTCGTGCTGCCCACCGAGGGAGCAGCGATTGCAGGCTGAGCTCGGAGCACCTCCCTCGGCACAGCCCCGGGGCAGGAGGCTCTGCAGCCCCTCAGGCAGGGCGGGCAGACAAACCTGGCTGTAGACACGGGCTTGACAGCCTCAGAAAACCAGACCTGTGGGCGTGGGGTGCAGCGTGTCTGGGCCCTTTGGAGGGTCACAGACCCTGGGGTGTTCATGAGTTTGAGATCGTAGAGGACAGGGGAAGTTTGGGGGGATTTCCCAGGGAATTCCTGGTCCTGCAGACCCCTCCTGGGGGGCTCAGTGTGGGCTCAGTGTTGTCCCTCTGTCTTTGGTTGTGTTCAGTCATTCTGCTTTGATGGGCAGAGCCTTTATTCATTCTCTTGGGAGCCCGTTTTCTGGATCAAATACAGCAAAAACAAATGTATAAACCACTCATAAAATCAAGTCATTTATAGCCAAGCATTTCAAGTGTTTTCCATTTTTCTTCCCACTTTTCCCAGGGACTCAGGCACGTGTCCTTTTGGTGTGCAGTGATGTTAAATAACAACATTATGAAATCTATTGTTCTCCCTCGTATTGTCAAATAACAAATGTTTTGTCATTTCAGAAAAAAACAATCAGGAGAGATCGCTGTCTGAGGTTGTACTGACTTGTGTTACAGTCTGGTAGGGTTAATGAGATTTCCTGTTCATTGTAGCCGAGCTGGGAGAAGATGCCCTGGCCTTGATCCTCGGGGTGACTGGGGTTGCACTGAGAGCTTGAAAGTGTTTCTGAGAGTGGGAAAGCAAAATCTGTCCCTGTGAGTGGGCAGAGCTGCTGTGGCTCTTTGGGAACTTGTGAGCAGTGATGCTGTGCACAGGAGGGGATGGGTGAGGTCCTTAAGGTGCTGACCGGACTTTAAAGCTCCTTTTGTGCCTGGCTGAGATGCTGCGAACCGCCCGAGGCAGCAGCCTGTGCTTTTAGATCACCACAACATTGTGGCTGCAATCTCCACCTCTTCTGCGAGGCCTGTTCCCACCTGAGGCATCACAGACGTCCTGGGCGGGCTGGCTCTGTTCCCTGCTCAGTAAAGAGTGATGAGATCTCAGCTGCCCTTTGGAAACATCCATTTCTCTCTTGACTACACAGGCAGTGCTGGCACCAAATACAAGCACATCGTTAAAGAGCTTGAATTTAAAAAAACTCCAATCATTGGTGTCTAGCGATAGATGTGTTTTCTGATCTTTTACCGTGGCTGGGAGATGAGTACCTGGTGTGGATTTACAGGGTCCTTGTGACCTCGCTGAGGAGAGCAGGGAGGCTGATGGGCAGTGAGGGCCTGGGTGTGCCCCTGCTGGGGCTCTGCCCGTGGGGGAATTCTGTGATGGAACCTCAGGAATCCCTCCTTCTCCATGAAAAATCAATCCAGTAGAGCTGGGGAGAAGGAAAACAGGTATGGATCTGATGGAATGATTGCCTCTGTGGCTGTTAGGGGGAATGTGAGAGCAGCTTATCCCGACCGGCACAGAAACCGGAATGTCCTCGGGGCTGAGCTCACCCAGCTGCTTCTTGGGGAGCATTATTGGAGAGCTGGAACAGGCTGCTGCTCCTTCAGACCATCAGCCACTTTAATGATAAATATCTGCCTTTTTATGGCCCTTATTGACCATGTGGAGATTGCATCTCAAGGACAGAATAAAATTGAAATAGGCAATTCTCGCTGCTGAACAAATAACTGCCAGCGTCCTTTCAGAACGTTACCCCAGCTTTAATAGAACACTGCTGGCATGGCTGTGTGAAATGCTGTGTGGATCAGCTGCAGAGAAGGGCTCTGGTAAGTCCTTGTTAATGCAAAGCAGGAAAATGCATGGTTGGTCCTGATTTCCCCCAGTAAAGCTGGACACCCCCAGGGACGCTCCTGCTCTTGGCCACGCTCGCCCCGCGGGGTGCAGAAGGGAAGGTGTTGCTCTGCTGCAGGCTCAGGAAGTTCTTCATTCCAATCCAGCTGTTTCCATTTGGTTTTGGCGGGGTTTCTGCATCTCAAGGGCAATGGTTCCTCCTGGTAGGGATGGGAGCAGTGGTGTTTGTTCTGCAGCCAAGTGCTGCTGGGAGGGATGGAAATTGGGGAAAAAAGGTGGAGATGTTGAGGAAATGGACACAAAGTTTGTTAATGTGGATTAGGCAGCTTGAGGAGAAGATCCCCTTGAAGTGCAGAGGCTGCTGTTAGGGAGGAGAAGGGGGAAAGGAGAGAGTTTGGGGTTAGAGAACAATAAAAGGAACGAGTCTGTGGAAAGAGCAAGAGAGGAATGAGGCTGAGGGGAGGGAGGGATGAAAAGCTGTAGAACAAAGGTGGAATGAGGTGGCTGGAGTTGCAAAGACTGAGCCATGGCAGGAAAAAAATATCCACGAGTGAGGAAGATTTGCCATAGAGAGTGGGCTGGAAAATCACATTTGTTTCATCCAAGAAAAACCTGATTTCAGGAGCAGAAGTGACTTTGATTGTGAAAACTTAAAACTTCTGAAAGATAAGACAGGCTTTCTTCCCAAAGTCTCTCTTTTGTGCCAGGGGCAGGGACACCAGGCTTCCTAGAGGTTTGTCTCTGAGCCTTTGCTCCTCAGCTGGCTCTTCCTGGCCTCCGAGGCTGCCCGGAGGGACACGTGGAGCCTGTGAATCCATGAATCCCGAGAATCCTGGCTCCCAGCTCGCCTCCGGCGCCTCTCCCAGTGCTTGCCAGCTTTCCTGAAGGAATCCAGTGAATTTCATAAAAACCTGCTGCAGAGGAAGCCCCTGCTGCCACTTTGACTTTCCCTTTGGAAAACAGAAATATTGTGATTACACTGAGGTCTTCCCACGGGATGTGCCTGTTGTGCAGAGTAGGATGGATTTGTCAGGACTTCACTTGGGACCAGCTCTAAATGTGCCTGTGCATCTGAAGGGGAACAGATAATGGGATGCAGGAAGTTATTCCAGCTCCTGTCACTGAGATCCTGTGTCCCAGGAGGAAATAGGAAATATTGCCTCAGCTTGTACCTTCCGTACTTCACAGTGGCTTTTCCCTTTGTGCTAATGCAGGGAACAGCTCTCCCAGCCTCGGGGGAGCAGCAGCACATAAATAATTTGGAGATGCCTCTTCCATCACATCCTCCCCTGCCTCCTTCACTCCTCACCCTTCCTCAGACAGCTGAGGATGACAAACACCCCGAACCCTCCACGCTCTGGGAAGATGGTTTTCATGCACTCCTAATGATCTCGCGGGCAGCCAGAAGCACTCCCTGGCGTGTCCCCAAAGGTGTCTGAGCCTTCCTTGTGGAGGGAGAAAAGTTCAGTGCGAGGAGAAAATCCTGTCTGTTCCCCCCTTGCAGGGTCCTGGCAGGGAGGGAATGAGGATCAGTGGAGTTTTCAGTCTTCCCTGCCTGTTCTGAGGGAAGTTATTTGTCAAGGCAGTGTTTGAAATTGTGTTTGCTGGGCTCTACCCGAGGAGATACCTGAGCTGGAAATAGGAGCTGCACTAGGGCATTTGAGGTGGTTTATTCTCAGAGCCAGGATGTTGGCAGATGTGCAGGGAGATGTACATCAGTTTAGATTGCAGGCTGGGCTGCTCCTCTTCCGTTCAGCCTTTCAAGATTTACATATTTTCAATCTCAAAGGAACCTTGTGATGGAGACTTTCAGCATTATTTTAACGTGTTCCCAGTGTCCCTTGTTTGAAACCAAGCCTGGGGGGTGCTGGCAGTGCCCTCCCTCTCTCCAGGCAGGACAGGGACCTTGGCTGGGCTGTGCAGTGTGATGGGGAATCTTGGGGCTTTCAGGAGCCCCTGTTCAGAGCATTTGGGGCTGTTAATACCAAAAAGTGGGTAAAAAAGCAAATTATTCAGTTATGATGAGAAAAAGTCTTTGCATGTGTTTCGTTGTGAAACACAAAGATGGAACAGGTTGGTTTTGGGAAATGGAAAAGCAGCTCAGGCATTTTGGGCTCTGGTGCCCCGGCGTGTCCCGGTGCTGCTGCTGGGTGACCTGGGGCTCTGGGCACCAGCACATCCTGCTGGTCACCCTGCTCTGGACAGGGGAAAGGGGCTTCCGAGGGGAAACAGAAAGCAGAAATATTTCAGAGAGCTGCCTTACAATGGAGGATTGATCCTGGAGCCTGGACAGGGCTCTCTGTCTGGGAGGGGCTGTCTCAGGCTGTGATCACAGAAATACTCTTTAAGCATTGATTAAAGACACACTGTAATTTAATTCCCTGGATGTATTTTTTCTCCCCTTAATTCACTAATCCACAATGTCTGATCAACCCTTTCATTGTCCCTCAGTTTATCTTGTATCTGTGTTTTGTTCCTTTTCCAGCCTAATGCTTTTTCCTCAGATCCCTTGGTTCTCTTTCCCTTCTCTTTCCTCAAGTGTCCCCCGTGCTGTCCTTTGGTCCCACGCCTGTCCTGCTTGTCTGGAGCAGGCAGGGACAAACCCAGGTGCTCTCCAGGCATGACTGTTCTTGGTTATCATTATTTATAAGGACTTGGCCTCCTCCAGGCTGTTGAGCTGTGCTGGTCAGAGCTCTCCAGGAGAGCTGTGCTCCTGTTGACTTCTGCAGCAGCAACTCAGGGACTTGAGCTGACTGAGCCTGCAATGCACTGAGCCCAAATACAGCAGCTTTTCTGCTTAAAAACCTGAAGGATTTCGCATAAATGCTCATGCTTTAAGAAGAGCAGGGTGCAGATGTAGAGCAGCAGGGAGCTTTGTTCGACAGCTCCTCATCGACGTTTCATTGCTGTTTATATATTTCTTTTAAAGCCAATTTTATATCCAGGCAAAAGCAAGTCTAGACAGATTGTCTAAAAACTTTTATTGGCTAATTAAGCTTATACTGCTGGTATATCACTGCTGGATGGCACGGACTCTGCTTAAGGAATGGCCTTTAATTTTTGCAGCATGTGCCTTTTGCCAAGTTTTCTATTATTCCTTGGGAGGGCTTTTTTCATATCTATTTCAATGTCAAAAGCAAATGCCACTTGAAGTCTCATATTTGGACATCTGAGCCTGGATAAAGGAACCGGAGCACCTTGATTTTTTTCCAGAGCGCTGAGCATTTGTGGCTTCTGTTCAAGTTGATTGGAGCTGCAGCTGCTCTGCACACTCAGAAATCAATCCAGCCTTGAGGAGCTGCGTCTCAGCGTTGTGGCCTCAGCATCTGTGGGAGGTGGGAGGGGGTGGCCCTGGGCCAGCAGCTCTGGTGCCATCCTGCAGTGACCTGGGGCTGTGTCTGCTCAGAGGCAGAGCCCCAGGAGGTGCTCCCAGGGTGATGCTGTTTGCTTTGTGAGGAGCTCACCCATGGCCTGGGCCGGCTGGGTTATCCAAACCCAGCATTTATTTGGAGTTTGGGATGAGCCAAGTGGCTTTGGACACTTGGGTGTCAAAAGGGTTCTATTTGCAGCTCATCCGAAAGGTTTGGGCTGGAAAGGGCCTTACAGCCCGTCCAGTGCCACCCCTGCCATGGCAGGGACACCTTCCACTGTCCCAGGCTGCTCCAAGCCCTGTCCAGCCTGACCTGGGACACTGCCAGGGATCCAGAACTGACCTCAAACCTCCAATTGCTGTAATCAGAGAACTTTTATTTATTGACATCAGGAGGGAGGGCAGAGAACCAGCCTCACAATATCGCAGCCAAAGTCTGTAGTGCCCAAACTGTTCCTTGAAACAAACGTTTCCTTTGGAGAACCTCTGCAGGAGCTCTGAGGAAGCCCAGCTCCTCTCCAGTCCCTTCACACACACTGCCCTGCAGTGCCCCTGCTCTGTAGGATGCACTAAAAAAGCAATTAGCACTTTCGAGGGATTTGCAAAATTTTCTTAGTTCTGTGCCTCTGGAGGCTCTGGCCAATAACGCTGCTGTGCACGGGGTTCTTTGAGCAGTGTTTTCCCTCAGACTTTTCCAAGAACAAATGCAAGATCCGGGGTTTCAGTGCAATCAACCCAGCAAATTACAGCCCCACTTCCTGAGAACTTCCCAACTCGTTAAAAGCACCATCTCCTTTTAAAGCCTCACTGTGTTCTCTCCCTGCTTCCCTCCCCTTCCTTCCCTCGCCTTCGTGTTCTGCCTCTGAGATCCTGAGGGAAGGGCAGCAGGAGCTTTGGTGTCTGAGGATCCTTCATTTAACTTCAGAACGGACACATCTGGGCCATCTTAATTTCCTCAGATTTCCCAAACGCCCCTGCATCCCTGGAAGTGTCCCAGGCCAGGCTGGACGGGGCTTGGAGCAGCCTGGGACAGTGGAAGGTGTCCCTGCCATGGCAGGGGTGGCACTGGATGGGCTTTAAGGTCCCTCCCAACCCAAACCAGTCTGGGATTTCACTGCCAAACAGGGAAAATCACTGGCACTCCAGGATTTAGAAAAATACCCCAAAACCCCCAACAAAACAAAAACCAGTTGCTTGCAGGAATATTTATGGCTGGACAGGGAACCCGTGGGCAGAATTGGCACCTCCTGTGTGGGGATAGTGACCAGGGTGGCACTGACAGCTCCCTCCAGAGCCTCGGCCCTGGATTTGCCACTTTTTTCCTGCTGAGGGGACAGCCCTGGATGCTGAGGAGATTCTGTGTCAGTGACCAGGAGCAGAGCCTGTCTCTGAGAAATGTAATGACTGAATCCAGGGATTATCATCTTCCCGATTTTTGGTGGAATGTATTCGATCATATTTTATTAATCTCTGATTTCTGAGAGTTCCCAAGCTGTGCAGTGAGCACAGAGCTGCATCCACAGTCACAAATCCAGCTCTTCCCTGATTTCAGCCCCACGTTGCACATCAACACTGAGATAACGTCGTGTGTGCAGTCGCTGTTTGATTTCCTCAGAAATCTCAACAACCTCCCCAGCATGAAGAGTAAGGCACTTTCTTTTTATCATTTTTCAGATTCAAGCAGGTCTCAAAGCAAAACCTGTGTAGCTTTGTCAGCTTCAGAAGGCCTTTCTGCGAGCAGAATGCTATTGATTAAACTCTAACGACATCTTTTACTTAGAAAGGAGCCAAGAATCATAAACATCAAAGATGGGAAAGATATAATTTGGATGTCATTAGTGCTTAAGCTGCTTTTCTCTTCAGTAGGTGAATGTGCACAGGTGTATCAGCAGCTGGCTGTGAATGTGGGATTTTTCCTGTATCAACAAATGGGTGGAAATATCCAGGGCCATTTCCTCTCTTGGTCAGGGCACTGCTCCAGCTCTTGGAGCCGTGTTAGAGGTTTCTAATCCTGTTGTAGGAGAATGGGGAAAGTTTTCTTAGTGAGTCTTTAAACATCCTTATCAAGTAAATGTCTCATTGCTTTGGCAGCTGACGTTTTCCGTGGAAAATTAATTCTCCTCTAAAAATGACACACTTGCACTGAGGAAAGCCATTGCATTCTATCCATTCACTCTCTCAGCTTCCAGCCCCAAATCCAGCTTGTTTAGAGGTCATCAGATCAGGTGTTATTCATTGCTCATTTCCATATTGTTCAGATATTGTTCCACTCTCCTTTGCATTGATGCAAGCATTCGAGGATTCTGTTTTCTCCACAGATAAAACACAGCAATGCACTGGCAGCAAAATGGAACTTGGTCAGGAGGATACAGGAGCAGGAGCAGGACCAAGACCAGAGTCTGAAACTGGGGTTGTTCATGTCCCCTTTGGCATTTCCCAAAGTCCCAGTGGGGAGCCTCTCCTGTTCCCTAACTGAATCTTCTCTGTCCATCGATCCAGGGCCAGGCTGGACAGGGCTTGGATGGTGGGTGTCCCTGGCCTGGGATAGTGAACGTGTCCTTGCCCTTGGTGGGGGGGTGGAACTGGGTGGGCTTTAAGGTCCTCCAACCCAAACCCTTCCATGCTTCTGTGATGATTCTGTGTCCATCAAGAAGCCCCAGTCACTGGGAGGAGGATTCCAACTTGGGAAATAGCACGAGGAGATGTAGGTGTGATTGTTCTTGCTATTGAATGACTTGTTCCTTTGCTATGTGATCAGTCCTGGTTTGACCATTGCAGGGGCACTGGGTATAAACCCGAATTACCCAAGCAGGGCTCTGGTGGTGGAGATGGGGGTGAGTCCTGCCGGGCTGCCTGGGGATGTCAGGGTGGCTGTGAATGTCTTGGCACATCATTCATGAAAATGTTCCTTAGGAAGATGAGGAGTGGGAAAATTGCTGCAAATAGTGGTGCTTCTCTCCTGGTGTCCTGTGTATGGAGAGGAGCTGTGCTGTGAGGTGGGATGGAATTACTCAGCACTGGACAAACCCCAAGGCTGCTTCTGGAGATGTGTAATCCTCCCCAGAGACACCAGTGTGTTGAGAGAGCACATTGCAGTGAAACTTGATTACAGACAGCAGCTCAGTATTTCTGATAAAATCATTAATCTAATTTTTGGCTAATTTTTCTATTCTTCATTCACCATTACAACCATCCCACATTACTTTCAGGCTGGTGTTGAGGCTATGGAGGCTGATTAAATTGCAAAGCAGACTTTTAAATGAAAGGATCCATATCTAGCTACACTCATTATCAGCTCCAAGAAATTAAATCTACCCTCAATGATTTACTCTAAACCAAATCAAATAGGCATTGGGAAGACAAAGGGCACGGTGGCCGTGCAGCTGCAGATGAAAGGGAGCCGGACAAAGCCCAGACCTGCCAGCACAGCCCCAGCTCTCCCTGCAGCACCTTCTATCTCTGACAGGGAGACTGTGGCTGTGGGTCCTCGTGTTGGTGTTGTGCAGGAAAGCTGCACATCTCAGGGAGCAGAAAACGCTCTTTTCCTGGGAGCTTTTCTTGCTGCCTGTTACATAAGGGGCTCTAACACTTACGTGAGCTCTACAGATTGCTGTTCCCCTCTGCAGGTTGGTGTAGGATGATTCCCTCAAGGATGGGATTAAAAAAAGCTCTGGCAGCTCCCCTTTGCTGTGGCTGAGCCCACCAGAGGAGCCCCTGGATGGGCTGAGGAACAAAGTGACACAGCCCCTGCCCCGGCTGTGCCTCAGTGTCCTGGGTGCTCTCAGGAGTGCAGAGCTCTGTGTCTGTATATATTTATTTATATTGGTGTGTATATATTTGTAGCATATGGTGGGTCTGAACATCAGCACCTGAACAGCCTGCTCTGCTGGAGGTGTCCCTGTCCAGGCAGGGCTGGCACCGGAGGATCTTTCAGGTCTCCTCCAACCCAAACCAGTTTATGATCGTCAGCTTGATCCCTGCTCACTGACATTCCATAAACCTCATGGACTCATGGCATTACTGCACCAGGTTTCTGCCCCAGGAGGGAGTGCAAGGGCCAGGGTTATTGTCCCTGCAGCTGGCAGGGGGTGGCAGCGAGGGACAGGCACGTGCTGTGCAGTCCTGTGCCACGTCTGGCCCGTGTCCCATTTCCCCTTTGGAAGGAGGATGGCAGAGGAGGAGTGGCTGCTGTTGTGATCCTGCACTTGCATTTGTAAACACCCCAAACAATGCTTTCCCGTGGGAATAATCAGAATTAGTTAAGTTGGAAAAGCCCATCCAGCAATGAACCCGTGTCCCCAGGTGCCACATCCCCACTGTGGCTGTGAAATCCCTGCAGAGAAGGGGACTCTCCCTGCCCCGGGCAGCCCAGGGAGGAGCTGCGTGCTGTTCTGCTGCCATGACCAATTTGCTGGGATTAGGAACTCCTTGGGAAGGAGCTGCTGAGTCAGGATGTGTGTGGCAGCAGGAATGTGCTGCTGCCGTGTCACGGTGACAGCCCCGTGGCCCCGCTCTGTGCTGCCCACCCCGCTGGCTCAGCCTGGGCCTGGCAGGCTGCTGGCAGCAGACCTTGCGCTCATGCGTTAAACAATAATTTAAAATGTTTTTTTTAAAACAAGGGAAACTCTCCCAGCTTCTACTTCATTCTGTCTAAAATGACGAGCTGGGTGTTGTTCAGGATGTCCCTGGGCCTGCTCCAGGCCCCGGTGACAGATGTGTGGCCACGCGCTCGGGCTGGGCAGGGACAGAGCCCCGTCTGCAGCTGTGGCAGGGTTTGGGTCAGCCCAGGGCTCTGGCCGTGGGCTCTGTGCAATATTCCGAGGCTGACTGAGGTCAGAAGTTGGCAGTGAAGGTTTTCACCACAGTGTTTGAACTTCCTTGAGGACAGCATGGGAGTGGTGTACATTTGCTGCAGGTTTAGGCCCCTGAACGTGTTCAGGTGATGGCCTGAGATGTCGTGGCAGAGGCTGCAGAGCAGGGGTGCTGTTACCTGGGCACTGGACACGAGCTGTGCTCAGACC
Organism: Cnemophilus loriae; assembly: GCA_013397755.1. Lineage (NCBI taxonomy): Eukaryota > Metazoa > Chordata > Aves > Passeriformes > Corvidae > Cnemophilus > Cnemophilus loriae. Next base: position 93,798 of record VZTF01005577.1, read on the forward strand.
CAGCCACGCCGTGCACGTCCCTGCCCTGCGGATGTGCTGCTCCTGGCCCTGCATTCCAGGATCCGCCCACATGGCTGCTTAGCTAACAAACATTTTATTTTGGGATTTAAGTTTCCGTTAGCCCTAATTCACACCTTTATAAAAAGCACATCGTTTTTCCTGTAAGTTCATTTTTCAGGCAAAAATGACGTGAATGTGGAGCTTCATCTTATCTCAGTGTGTGCGATGGGAAAAGTTCAGCTTTGCTCTGGCTGATCTGGAATTTTAAATGAGCCTGGTGGAAAACTCAAGGCAGGAGATTTATTGGCTTTTTACAGGAAAGAAATGGTGAGACTTGTTCTGAAAACCTTTCATATTCTTAGATTGATCCAGTCAGGGAAAGTCGCGTCGCCTCTGGTGCCCAGTTTGTCACGATGGGCTCTGGTTCTGGAGCAGAACCGGCCAGATCAGCTGCACTGGCCGAGCCCAGAATTCACATTCATTTCACTGCTTGGTTGGGTTTATTAACCTCTGGTTTTCGAGTCAAAGAAAAATACAAGAAGTTGTTTTCTGGCACAAGAACTTTCAGACTCATGCTTTAATTGCGCTCTGGGTTTGTGAAGTCTTCAGAAAAGCCTTTCAAGGGCAATCCTGAATTCTTTCCATGCATGAGTGATCCACAAGACAAGCTCCTTTCCACTTCCTTGCTTTTCCGGTTTTTTCTTTTCATGAGATTTACGGAGATTTTGAATGAGTAGAGAGGAAAAAGAAGGGTAGAGGGTGGTTTGGCATGTGTACAGTCACCGATGGACAAAGGCAACTCTGCCGTAAGAACCTCCCATAATGATTTGAATAAAGAAAAGGTAATTAAAACCACACAATTCTAAAACTTTATTTTCACATATGTCTGAAAATTTGTAAACGCCTCCTGGAGTCAAACTGGCAATAAAGATGTTTATACTAGTATTTGAAAAGCAAAATGCAAACCATTCAGCTCTTACCTGTGTTCCTTAACATGGAATTGTTATTTATTCTATACATATATAGATGTATAACTCCATAGCTTTACATAATCTTCTTCTGGCTGGTGTTAATTGAATTAGTCATGCTTTTGGAATGCTAAAAAGATTTGCCTATGGGAATTTCTCTTCAGTTGTGAGTCAACAGTCAATTCTCTGGATTTTGTTTTAGTCAGTGATTCTTTATTAGAATAAACAAGATTACTGGCGGGGGAAATGTTTTCTCTGTTGGTATTAAAAGGAAGGATGGGGAGTGCCAAGGTGAGGGAGTGGAGATGAACAGGGCTGGATTAAATTGGCAGCACGGTGATGGGGGTACACGTTCCTCTGGCACGCAGGGCCCTTTGCCGTGTTTGTTTCTGGATGGTTTTACCCCCTTTGGCTGCTCTCCTCCCGAGCAGCAGCGTTGGATGATGGCAGCTGACACTTTTCTCCTGTTCTCCCAATCCTCTGACTCTGCTTACCTGTGCTGTGGTGGCTGGTGCCATTTTTGCTCCCCCAGTGATGGAATGCATTGATTTGTACAGCCTCAGGACTTGCAGCAGGTCGAGACAGATGCAGAATCTGAGCAGGTTTTAAGCTCCTCAGTAATTTCTTTATTAAGATTCATTTTGCTGTTGTGTTTTACATCTCCAGTTGCATGGCAAGTTTTTAGGGTTTGGTTTGCTTGAGAACAGCCTTTTCCTTAATACCTACCTAAAGATAAGCGTCTAAATATCCATTGACTCATGAGTGTCAGTACCTGGGACAGAGGCAGAGTGCTGGGAGCCAAGAGGGAGCTCATGATTCCCATCTCGTGTTTGTGACTCCAAGCTTTATCTCCTGTGCCATTTTAATCTGTCTGCTCTGGGACAGAGTGTGGACAGTGAAAGGGACAGGTGACTGGAGCAGGCTTTGGGGGTCACCCCATGGCTCATCCCCGGGGAGGTGACCTCCTTTCTGATGGATCTCCTTGTTTCCAGCAGCTCCTGCTCTTCTGAGAGCCCTGGAGCCTGCACTGGGCTCTGCCCTGGTCCTGCTGCAGCTCTGCTTCTCTCCGTCCTAAAGCGGGGATGTTCCCGAGGCTGGCAGGGGAGCTGGGCTCACCTCTCACCTGCAGGGGGGCACAGTTTGGCTTGTTCAGACCAGGCTGTGCTGAGCTGATGTGGGAGATGCTGCTGTGCTGGGAAGGGGCACAGTGGGATGGCTGGAATGGGTCTGGAGAACGTGCACGGGCCAGGAGCTGTGACAGGGCTCTGAGCCAGGCTGGCCCCACACCTGAGCTGGAACCATCTCCCAGCAGGGCTCTGCTGTCCTGCAGGGCTGCAGGATCCCACCTGCCCGGGCTCTGCAGGGCCAGCTCTGCAGGGGCTGCTCCTCACAGCCTCACCCCGGCCGTGTCCCCCCTGCAGGACGGACCTTGCCCTGTGTCGCTGGGGAATGCGGGCTGGGGGAGGATGCTGCAGAGTGCAGCTGTGGAAATGCCTGTTTGGCAAAGAGTGTTCTGGGACTGCCAGCAGGGCTGCGTGTGCAGCTTTTGTACCTTTGTAAATCAGATGTGATTCTGCCAAATAACCCAAGGGGGTTTTATTTATGACCTGCTGGTTTCAGGCCTGGACCTGGCAGCAGTGGCTGTGTGTTGAATCGCAGGGAAAGGAAAGTGAGACAGCCGTAAAGGCAAACAAGAGGTCTGTCATGTGGCAGGGTTGATTCCGGACAATTAAAGGGTAACAGAATACCAGGAAAAAGGCTTGAAGTTACTTTGATGCATGTGCTGTCCTATCTCCCCACCTTGGTTCTTCTGCTAAAGTGACAAACATTGACAGGGAGAGAGGGAGAAGTTCCACCTGCTCCTCCCAGTTCCAGCTGCTCCTCCCAGTTCCAGCTGCTCCTCCCTCCTGGAGACTGAAGTTCCCTGGTGCCATCTGAGTGTAGAGCAGGAATAGTCATGCCTTGATATGAAATAATCAGACTCTTCTGCATTGCTGGGCCCTTGTGTTGAAAAGAGAACAGATCTGTGAGTTTGCCTGGAGAATTGGACAAGTCTGGGACGTTTGTTCCAATTTGATTTTTATAGCTCTGGAGGGACACAATAACCAAGCAAGCCACAGATATTTCCATTTATGTTCTCCAAAAATAGTGGGAGGTAGTGTGTGCTTCTGTACTAGAAGGATTTTGTAGGTCAGCCTGGTCCTGGACCTGTTATTAAAAGTGACATTGCCAAAGAAAAATCAACAGAAAATACAAGAAGCTTTGAGTAAGGACATCACAGGTACCCACTCCGTGTTTCATCCCAAAAGGATTCCTGAGGCACTGCTCAGCACCCTGCTCTCCTCACCTCTCCTCCAGACTCTCCACCAAAGGAAGGTGGTAAAAATCCCAGCTGCCATTCACCTGAAACAAACAGATGTGTAAAAGTGGCATAAAAATGGATAACTGCCATAATGCTGATGATTTATGGGAAATTCAGTGTGATTTTTGTAAATTATCTTTCATCTTCCTTGATGGTTGGGCTTGGGAGACCTCTGCAGCCTTTGAAAATGTTCTGCCTTTTCTGAAACCAATCAAGAGACTGGAGACATGATTGAGCTGTGAGAGGCCCTGGTGCCCTGGCAGCAGGGACAGGCTGGGATCTGCAGACCCAGGAGATGAGGGCAGGGCAGCTCGTCTCCATAGGAAATCCACTCCCTATAAAAGGAGCTGCTTGAAGGGAAAGTAGCTGAGAGCGTGATTGAAACATTAATTGTCAGAAATTCCTGGGGTTTTCAGTGTAGCACGTTCTGAAACCCGTGAGTGCTGGCATCCCACGCTGCCCTTGGGCTTTCTGCAGAGCCTGCTCCTGGGACAGGAAAACTCTGCTCTGTCCTGTCCTTGCAATGCTGGGATTTGGGCTTTGGGCAGCTCTCAGCTGGCGCTGCCTCAGGTGGGTTTAGGGACAGGAATAACACGTGGCTAGAACTGAATTTCAAATGCAGATACCAAGGGTTTTTAACACAGTCAGGAAGTTTTAACCTTCTGGGGAGCAAACTGCTTCTATTGGTTCCCATTCCCTGCTAATGCCAGGTCTGGGCCTCTGGAAAGGCACAGCCAGAGCCTCCTTGATAGCTGTCATTTCAGACCATTTCTGAATGATTTGCTGTTGTTTGGGGTTTTTTACAACCTGACAAATGCTCCAGCTGCAATCAGGCACCACTTTCAGAAGGCAGGAATGTAGATCTTTAATGAAGCATCAGAAAAGCCTGATTTCTGTTGGGCATGATCGTTTACCTTTTGGGGAGTGTAGTGTTGGGACAACTACAGTGAATTCCCAATAAACAGCTTTTGTGTTAATGAACAGATTAAATCCATTTGGATTTACCACATTTGAAAACTGCCTGTGGCCTCATCATCCTTTGTCCTGATTATTATGCCTTACATTTTATTTGGATTTTGGAAAAACTGTTCTTGGAGTGGACGAAAACTTCCATCGAGTGGCAGTTTGTGAAATGCCATCTGTTCTGTGTGCCGTAAACGTGGGTCTGTGTTACCTGCTCAGGCCTGGGTGTCATTGCTGCCTGCAGGGCTTGGAAACTCTCTCTCATTCGTTTATAGGCTCCTAATTTTTAACTTCCAGAAGTTTTACCCTGTGTCGTCATTATGTGGCAAGACTTTAGGGAGAGGTTTCTAACGAGCCCCAGGTTCCTGTGGAGCGGTGTAAACCTTTTATTGGTGTAAACCTTTTATTGGTGTAACCCTTTGATTTGCCTGCTAGGGCTGTAAAGCTCAAGTGCTGACACTGCTGCTCTGTGAGCTGGGGACAGTCCTGGCATCCTCAGGCAAGTCTCGTTTGTACATTTGCGCCCCTGGACATCGCTCTCTCCCTCAGGTTCTCTTTTTTCCTCTCTGGTTTAGATTTTTTTTCTCTAGTTATTTTTTCCTCTCTGGTTTAGTTTTTCCTCTCGAGTTTAGTTTCTTTCCCTACCCAGTTTTAGTAGAAATTTCCAGCTATTCTGAATGTCTGCTTGAAAAACCAATGCATCAGTCAGTCAAATCTGCTGTTTTAAAGCAGGCACTGCATCTTCTGCTTTGGAACTCTGGCTATATGAGTGAATCTCAGACCCATTCTGAAGGCAGAGCTGATTTAGGGAGTTTGGTGAGCCCACAGAGCAGCGTGAGGGGTTTTGCTCAGGGCAGCATTTCAGCAGTGGCTGCTGCTGGCTGAGGACCTGCAGGCAGTGGGGTTGGAGCTGTGCTAAGAGAGATGTTCTCGTTCTGTTCCCCCCACTTCTGAATTTCTCCTTTGTTTTTGTTCCTGCACCTTCTCTTTGGGCTTGTGCCACAATAGTCACTGACATCTGTGGGGACTCGGCTCCGAGTGCCCCATCCCCGGCTGCCCCGAGGGTTCTGTTCCCCTTCTCCCCAGTAAATGTTTGCCGCACATTTCTTTATTTGGTGTGGAAAAGGGATTTTCCTTGGGCTGAGGTTCTGCCCTTGCTCTGGAACGCGTTCTGTGAGGAGATGATGTCACCTGCACTGTCTCTGCACCTGTCTTTAGACATTTAATGTGCAAGTGCAGCTCTCTGCTCTGTTTTAGGTGTTAGTGATGCCTTCAGCTGTGGCAGGGGAAACACACAACAGTGAACTCCATATTTTGGTAGGTAAAAAGTGTTTCCATTTCTCTTTCAACCATTGGTGAAATGCTTTTATTTCTTTTTAAAGAAGAATCCCTTCATTTTCACATGCTGTAACTCAGATTGCAGCAAACTGTGCATCTCTAAGTTGGTGTGTTGGCTGGCTGCTCAATTAGTAGGAATGTTCCGTGCTAGTAATTAATGAGGATCTACCAAAAAAAGAGATGTCTCCTTGGCAGTGTAACTTTTCTAGGGAAAAATTAAAAAAAATTGCATGAAAGGCTGAGGGAACTGCTCCAGATTTACTTCCAAGATCTGTAAATCAGGCAGAGGATTTACATGTTCTGCTGTTTCAGCTGGAATTCACCTCCTCCATCAGATTATTTTAGCATTTTGTGGATAGCACTAATTAAAATTTATCATCAAAGTAACTTCAGTTTTAATAGGACTCTTTTCTCAGTGTAACAGGAATGAAGTTTACGTTTAAAATCTTTCCTGAGACGCTCGGAGGGAGCAGGGCTCCTCCATGTCTTGGTATCTTTGAAAACACAGAAAAACAGGATTCTCCGTGTGTGGAGGGCTGTGCTGTCCTTTGGGAATTCCAGGGGTGCTGAAAACGGTGCTGTACCAGTGCAGGTGTGGGGCGACCCCAGTGCCACCCAGTGCCTCCCCCACACGTCCGTGGTGGGGTTTGGGACAGCCCTGGGGCTCCAGGGGACAGCAGCTTCCAGCCTGGATTTGGGCTGGTTGGGAATTCCCATCCCAGTGGCATTTCACTGGAAACAAAAGCAGCTTAACAGCTCTGTGGTGTTTTCCAGGGATTTTAGTGAATGCCTGGGTTTCGGTGGGGCTGCTGCTGCTGAAGGGTTTGGGTTTTCCATTGTGTGTCCCAAGGACTCTCCAGGTGAGAGAAACCAACAGCTCGGTGGGGTTTTCTTCCATTTTCTGTGTTCCCAGAATGGAGGAATTTGGGGACCTTTGTCCCCCTATGCCATGGGGTTCTCACCCCCACCTGGGAGAGCTCCTTCCCTCTCCCTGGCTTTGGGAAGTGGCATTTTCCCAGATCCTGACCTGACACTGGCCTGCTGCTGCCTTCCTTCCGTGCTCTTTTATCCTCAGCCTTGTTCCTCCCCGGGTTTCACTTCACATCCCATCTCCAATCATCACCTGGCCTCAAACTTCCCAGGCTCCAGCAGCAGCTCCTTCATTAATATTTGAAGCGTCTGATTCTTGCTTGTTATCAGCAACATCCCGGGAGATGGCAAGAGAGACTGTGTAGGAGGGCGCTTTAAAAGCTTATCTTTAAAGCCATGATGTTTTGTGATTTAAAAATTAAATATGGATTAACAAATGGAGGACTGACACTGTCTGGGGAATCAAGATTGGAGAGAGGGAAAAGAGCATGACTCAACAAATTGCTTTATCACCACAAAGTGCAGCTATCGGGGCGGATGTGCAGGGACTGCTCCAAAGCTCTGACAGGCAGCTCTTGCCTCAGCAGCTGTGCAGTCAACTTAATTAAAAACATTTATTTCCCCAAAATAAGAAGTTTGCAGAACAAGTGAAAGCAAGTGGATTAAACAAGACTCACTGGAATTTTGGGGATATTCTGCTTTTATCCTTTATTTTTATGCAGGGAACATTGCTTTGCTCTGAGAGAGGCATCTGGAAGGGCAAAAGTCAACTTCATGACTTGTAAATGGAGGTGCCTTTTCAGGAGAGCTCCCCTGTGGATGCAGGGGCTGTTCCATGCCCGGAGTGCTGGACACAGCTCTGAGGGGTGAAACAGGGACGTGTCCAGGGAAGGGAACAGAGCTGGGAAGGGGCTGGAGAACTCCTGAGGGAGCTGGAAAGGGGCTCAGCCTGGAGAAAAGGAGGCTCAGGGGGGACCTTGTGGCTCTGCACAACACCCTGACAGGAGGGGGCAGCCGGGGGGGTCGGGCTCTGCTCGCAGGGAACAGGGACAGGAGGAGAGGGAACGGCCTCAGGCTGCGCCAGGGGAGGCTCAGGGTGGATATTGGGAACAATTTCTCCATGGAAAGGGTGGTCAGGCACTGGAAGGGCTGGTGGTGGAGTCCCCATCCCTGGAGGGGTTTGAAAGCCGTGTGGATGTGGCACCTGGGGACACGGGGCAGGGGCGGCCTTGGCAGTGCTGGGGAATTGCTGGATTCTGATCTTCGAGGGCTTTTCCAGCCTAAACCATTCCATGATTCTGTGAGTTGACAGAGTTCCCAACCAGCCGTGGTTTGCCAGAGCTCTGTGGGTGTCACAGCCCCAGATCCCAGTCCTGGAGTGAACTGCTCTGTGTATGAGGTCTGAGAAAGAGAATTTTACATTGAAAATTCCACATTTTCTGTTAAAATAGAGGTGGTAGCAAAGCACCTCCTCCACAGTGCAAGTTCCCTGAGTAGGCAGACACGGAATGCCAGAGAGGAATTGAATCAGTGGTGGCTGAGCTGTCTCTTCCCTCACTGTTTTGGAATCAATCTAATCAAGTTCTTTCAATATGCCATAATATGGGGAGAAATGATTAATACAAACCTTGGAAACTGAGATGAAGCTTTGAAATTAATTTCAAATATTAAAAGTGTTAATCAAAGTGTTAATTTCCCTCACTCACGTTGCAGTAGTTTTTGCAAAGTAAAGATAACTTTGGTCATTTTTTCCGACCACAAAATGAATTAAAGATAAAGGAAGTGGATGTCTTATGTGAAATAACAGTTAACATCTGTTTTCTTAGAAGTTACATTGATTTAATTACTTTTCATTTGTGTAATACTCAGAACATCATTTAAATTCCTCCGTACAAGTCAGACTCTTTTTAAGAGAAATTGTGTTGGCCCTTATCACTCGTTCCAGATTGGAGGAGCTGCAGCTCCCAAGGCCAGACCCGGTGGGATGAGGGGCAGCGGAGTCTGGCAGGGGGATTTCAGTGGGGGAGCCCCATCCTGGGGCAGCCCGGGGATTCACAGAGCAGGCAGAAACTCCTCTGCATTGCCGTTATTGCACACGGAGGTTGGCAGCTCTGGAGGGCAGCTCTTGACCTCCTCGGTTCCCATGGGATGTGATCAGTGCCCTGGGACAGTGGGCTGCACACTGCAGGTGCCTGTCAGGAGGTGCAGGGGGCACAGTGTGATCTGCAAATAACATCAGGAAATTTAATTAAGTTGAGACTAATACGAGGAGTGCCCCACAGTAAGGGAAGGGGGCACATTCAGCATCTTAATTCTTCCTTATCATTTTTTTGGCCTCTCTCTTTGGCCATGTGAATCCCAGATTTGCTGGTGCTGCCTTGCCTGATCAAGATTCCGCAAAAATAGTAGTGATAAAACTTCTTTGTGGCATAAAAATGGTTTAAATATTGATTGATTGATTGATTGATTGATTGATTGATTGTTTGATTGATTGATTTGAGGCTGTGACCTAATTTCTGATGCATTCATATTTTGACTCTCCAAAGTTCTTGCTGTAAAGTGAATTTCCTCGGTTTTATTCTTGGTGTAGCACAGTGCAGCTTCTCCTACACTGTCACAGGTCTGGATGCCCAGTTCATAAAATCAGGACTGCAGCATCAAGGAAAATGGAGGCTTTAAAGATTGATGATGTTTTTGGAAGCTTTTAGAGCGGTGTGAGCTTTCCTGGAGGGATGATTCCTGCAGCAGTCTCTGTTCAGTTAAACACTTTGGGCACTCCAAATATTGGCAAATATTTCATAGGTCTCTCAAGTCCAGCATCAAATTAAGAGAATCACTCTGTCTTTAATGGGCTGTTCATTGAAAAGGCTCTTTAGGAAGCAGTCAATGAAGAGCTTTGTGCTGAGATCACTCAGGAATAACCATATTCCATCTCCTTTCCGGGGTTCCTGGGAGAAGCGAATGCGTGCCCAGGGAGTGGGGCTGGGAGAGACCTTAAAGCCCATCCAGTCCCACCCCTGCTCTGGGCAGGGACACCTGCACCGGGCCAGGCTGCTCCCAGCCCTGTCCAGCCTGGCCTGGGCTGTGACTGAGCGTCCCTGGCCGAGGTCCCTCTCCCAGCCCCTGTCCCCAGAGTCCCCAGCTGAGTGCTGGTGTCTGACTGGGATCTACCATGAGATTTTCCATGAGGTAAGGCACTGCTGGGATGAATCCTGCACTGCCTTCCCAGAGCTTGTCCTAACCCCTGTGCCTTTTACAACCCCTGGTGGCAGAGCTCCATGAGATTGAGTGGCTCATGCCCAGGCGGTGCAGGGGGTGGGTTTTGCCAGGCTGCAAGAGTGCTTTTATTGAACTATATTGCATTTTTAGTACTCATTTGAGAGAGGGTCATTAAGGCTCAGTCGAGTACATTAAGAACATTACTCCAGTGTGAAGGAGATGAGGATTATGAGAACGACAAGAAAAGACCAAGGAATTATAGAGTTCTGTTTCTGTTTTCCGTTTCCCTGTCCGAGGGCTGGGGACAGAACTATTTAAATAATTCCCAGCTTTGCTGCATGTGCCCATTTTGAGTCCCAGAAGAACAGCGGTCACTGTGTGAGCTCCCAGCAACGACCTTGGGCGTGAATGTGGTGGGAGAATGAGCTGAAGCAAGAGGGGACTGATCTGAAACCCAGGTGGGACCTAACAAAAACCTGGTTTGGTATCTCAGTCAGCCCAGCTGGCACCTGCAGCTCTGATCCAGGGACGACTCGGAGGGATGGGGATCAGTGTGGGTCTGGTTATAGAAGTTCACTCTGGGGTTCAGCTCTTCAACCCTGTTTTGACCTTTACTTTGTGGGCCTTGTGCCACGTCCCTGATCTATTGCAGAGCTTTTGTAAGCCTGGCACTGGGCTCGTGAAAGAATCTTTTCATGCTGTAAATGCTGGTCTCTTCTTGGGTGGAAAAACTGGGAAACATGTTTCCTTCCAAAATGATTTATCAAAGATCGCCTCTCCTCCGTCCCTTCCCGCTGCGATGTCTCATTGTGTCCTTGCTGCTCTCTGGATTTGTCATTCTCTGAAGAGGTCACAAGTCTTTGCTTGCCCTAACAGCCACATAACAGCCACAGCAGTGCCATTATCTGGGAGCAGGCTGAAACGCTGTGTTACTTCTCTGAGAAAAAATGGATTGGGAACATGGGAACGCTCCAACCCAGCGTTAGAAAAGCTTCATCATTAGAGATCATTTTGTGCTTGCAGTTTGTAATGATTCATTATCCAGAGGTGGCATCGTTATTGCTGGGGGGGAAATATCCCTGCAAGAACGGCCCGGCACTGAGCAGCTCCCTAAATTACAGAGTGCAGCTCCAAGAGGCAGCTCCCACCGCCAGGCCCGGCTCCGGATCCGCGTGCGGAGGAGGCAGGAAATTGCTCCTGCCAGGAGCCAGAGCAGCTCACAGGGCTGGGCTGGAGCAGCGTGGCACCTTGGGAAGCAAGGGCTGGAGCTGGAGGGGTGAGCCTGGCTGCTCCTGCCCCCCAGGGCTGCAGGGCTGGCAGGTGACACGGTGACCTGCAGGGCTCCATGGAGGGGACACGGCTGGAGAGACTCAGCACTGACTGAGGGTGCCTGGAACATGTCCAGAGCAGGGAATGGAGCTGGGAAAGGCGCTCAGCCCAGAGAAAAGGAGGCTCAGAGGGGACCTTGTGGCTCTGCACAACTCCCTGACAGGAGGGGGCAGCCGGGGGGGGTCGGGCTCTGCTCGCAGGGAACAGGGACAGGAGGAGAGGGAACGGCCTCAGGCTGGGCCAGGGGAGGCTCAGGGTGGACACCAGGAGGAATTTCTGCCCTGAAAGGGTTGCCCATCCCTAGCACAGCTGCCCAGGGCAGGGCTGGAGTCCCCATCTCTGGAGGGATTTAAAAGCCCTGTGGGTGTGGCACTTGGGGACACGGGGCAGTGGTGGCCTTGGCAGTGCTGGGGGAATGGTTGGACTCGATGACCTTAAAGATCTTTTCCAACACTTCTGTGGTTCTGCCTTAATCATAGCACTTATTTACAGAAAAACAGGGAACGTTTTCCCAGTTCGTTTCTTTCTTTGTTGATTCCCTGGAATCCAATCTGTTTCCCATTGATCCCATGTCATTTCGGGACCAGCCTCACTGGGGTTCCCTCTCCTGGGGCTGGGACATCAGGTGCCACTGGGGCTGCTCCAGGAAGCCTGTTTGTCACCTCGGTGCTGGGCTGGGGCTCCTCAGGCTATTCCAAGGCCATCAGCAGGGGCTGCTTCCCGTGCTTCTCCTGCAGAATTTCAGTTTATTGCCAGTTTTGAGGGTTTCTGCAGCAGCTGCAGGCCCGGCTCACCCAGCTGGTGTTGTGTTGGGGCACGGTCCCGCCTGGTGCCACGCTGGGCTGGAGCTTTGCTTTCACCGGGGTCTTTTGGGTGCTTTGTTTGTGTCTGTCCCCCCGCCGGAGCTCGCACCGCCCACGGCTGTTCCTAAAGCAAATGTGTTTGAGAGTGTTCTGGCACTGCTGGGGAGGACTCTGCCTGTGCTATTTTTGCTCAGGACGCTGTAGAGCTGCGCTCAGGCTCTGCAAGGACAGGGCTGAGGCTTAGTGGGGACCCCGGGGGTGGTGCTGGGCTCCCAGCTGGGTGTTGGAGGTCTGTTCCAGCCTTGCCAGTTCTGTGGTTCTGTTTTATCCTTGCATTATTTGGGGACTTGTGCTGTTTGAGATCAGACCGAACGCTTTTCCCCCTGGCGTGGTTCATCCTGCGGCTCAGCAGGTGCCTCCAGGATCGGGATCTCACGGGATCCCACAGATCTCCAGTCACAGCCCTTTCACCTTGACCCAGGTGTCTGAATCTGGGGTCTCTCTTTTCTCTTGGTTGGTAGAAACAGGTGAAAGACAAGATTCAAAGCATAAATAAGGTTGTTCAGCTGAGGAGCTTCCTGTTCTGGGTCTTTCAAAGAAAACAGGGAATGGTTTATCCATTTAGGCGTTTTCCTCTTGATTCCCTGCAATCCAGGCTCCTTCCAGTGGGTAACATTTCATTGTTAAGTGGATCTCAGAGCCCTTCTGAGCAGGGGTTCCCCTTCGCAGGGCTCTGCTCCAGGCCAGGCCATGGGAGCACTCCTGGCATGGAGCTGGACCAACAAAAGTGATTTAAATGGTTGAAGCAGAACTTCTATTGTATATGGACCTTTTGTAGCAGATTTTAGGAAGCCAAAAACTCCCAGTCCCTTCTCCAGCTGAGCCCTAGGCTGAGCCTGTTCTCACTTGTGGTTCCCAGGCACAGGCAGCTCCTGGTCCTACAGCACATCCTCATTTTCCTTCTACTCTGACTCACAAACAGAGCTTTCCTACATCTTTCAAAGTGATCTTACACCGTTCTTATAATTTAATTTAGTGTTCCCAAGGAGAGTCTTAATTTTTTGTATATTACTGGAGTTTAACTGCCATAATAAAGGACAATTTTGAGGTGATAAAACACACCAGGAATGTCATTAAATATGCAGCAAAGGTCTGACACCATGGAATTAAGCATTAATGAATAACATACTAGAAATATTAGTCTTCCATATTAGTTTAGGTGTTCTGTTGTCGGGTTATGATGAGGGCTAATGTGAAAAAATGAAACAATAAACAAGATTAGTGAAAATGAAATTTCCAAGTGATTCAGTAGCTTCTTCATGTGTAGAAAGTTTCTAAGTTAAAGCTGTGGGGTATCCACAGGGATCCTTTTCCTTGGATAAATTGTTGTCATTCCATGTTTTAATGTAATTTTATTATTGGTGCACTTTCCATTTTTACAATTGAATTACCATACTATGGAGATGTAATTTAAATTCGAGCCCATCTGCAGATCAGGGCAGTTGTAAACTTCTTTTACTGCCATAAGCAAGGACTTTGTAGCTCTTGGCAAGCAGGAGAGTGAGCATTCCTAGGGAGCAGGGTATTAATTGTTCTACTAAAGAAACAACCAGCCAATCCAGAGCCTCATTAGGACTTTGATTTAGGACACAAGGGCCCAGCTGGCGTTTCTGGATCTCTTTACAAGCCATTTTTTTAACTTGAAGTTCCTTTTTCTTGAGGATTCTGCATGTTCTGTGCTGATTTGGCCTCTCCATTGAGTTTTTTCCCTTGCAGTGTGGTCGCTCCATGCCCAGGATGTTCCCTTTCCCAGACCTGTGTGTTGTGGGTGGAGTGCAGCACAGTGAAACCCACCCAGCCCTCTCTGAACATGCCTTGACCTGGTTTCACTGGGGGGCAGAATAAATCCGTTTCTTTCCATTGCTGCTGCATGGAAGGGCAGGAGCCTTTCTATCCATCAGCTCATTTCCATGGACTGAAATTCCTTTGGAGTGCATGGGGCAGAGCTGGTGCTGGGGCAGATCCCCTGGGCATCTCCTGGGCTCTGCATCCCAGCCTTTCCAGGGAGATGGACTGGAGTTCTTGTGTTGGGAGGGTTCTGATGGGCTCAGACTGGTGAACTTCCATGCTGGTGGCACCTTGTCCCCTGATGGGACAGGGGAATATTCATCTTCCAGGGGAATATTCAACTTCCAGGTCAGGATTTCCTTTGCTCACTTGTTTTCCTGTGAATTTGCAGGTTTGGGAATGGGACTGGAAATTTTCCTACACTCGCTTGACTTCCTGAAGGTCTGATTGTTTCTTGAGTGAGGCTGATGGCAGGTCCTGGGCTGGGGACACTGAGAGGTTTATTCTGGTTTTTGGTTAAACATGAACCAAAGCTTGGCCCTAAACCTCTCCCTGCAACGTGGCTGCTGCAGCAGAGCCACGTGTGAGTCACAGATTGATTTCCAGCCTCTGGCTTTGAGGATTTGGTGGGTTTGTGTCAGTTGTTTGAACAACTCTGTCCCTGCTGAGGAGTTTGGTGCAAGCTGTCAGCCCCAGCTGTACTTCAGGACTATAAAATGATCTTTTGTCATTCTGGTTCTTTAGGATGTGATTCTGCTTTATCAGAGAAATCTCCTCAATTGTGCTATCCAGGTTTTCACATGGGGAGAATCCTGACTTCTTTAAACTCGGTCTTCAGCGTTACTGCCACTGGTTTCTTGTCTGCAGAATAGAGGAGTTTACAAGTCAGATTCATTGCAGCTCATAAATTGTATATGCAGGGTAAGGCAGGAAATGCCAGAAGCCAGCAGCGATATAGAAAATGTACAATGAAATGAAAAAAACCTACTGTGTGCCTTTGAGGCTTATTTCGTTCCTTCCCCAGTTAATTCCTCTCCTTTGGCTCCCCCAAACTTCAGTTAAAGTGATTGATTGATTGATTGATTGATTTCCCCTTGTGTGATGGGGGGTCCTGCTTTTGGAGCATCGTGGGGCCACAGCAGCTCCCTGGCAGGGTCTCTCTGAGGGATCAGAACTCTCCTGCACCTGAAGACTTTTTATTTTTATCATTTACTTTACAAAGTCTAGCTGCCATCTGTACTTAACCTGAGCTTTTCTCACCCCTCCCAACAAACCATCCTTAAAATCTTCATTTTGGGGTGGTTTCTGGGCAGGTGTGCAGTGAGGAAGCTCCTGGAATCCCTGCCAGTGGAGGAGCAGCTGAGCTGTGCCAGGGGCTTTGTCTGTTGTTCCCATAACTCTGATAAACATCCAGGAGGCAGCTCTTGGCAGCTGCTAATTTTAAAGGAACGTATTAATCAAATTAATTGAGAGTTCCTTTTAATAATCATCAGCACCAACATAACTTTGTGACGTGATGTTTTCAGTGTTGCTAGAAGTGATTCCCCTCAAAAGAGGATCTCTGCAGATAAATCAGCTGAAAAAGTGTTAAATTGTCTCTTTTGCTACCTGATAATCCAATTAAGTGGCGATAAGAAAAATAGCTCCTGGAGAATTTCAGGGGAGCAGAATAATGTACTTAGTGTTGTAGCAGCATCCAAACACCACACAATCATGGTATCCATGGCTACTGGAGCAGCACTTGGATTCCCAGCTCCCGCATCCCCCTCAGGCACCAGCGCTGGGTGTTCGGTGCCCCGGGCCATTCATCGGTGGCTGCAGAGACTTCTCCAGGGCTCTGCCTGTCACAGGGCGTGCCCGGGGTGAGAGGAGCAGCCGGGGATTGCTCAGGCTCTGTCTGTTCCCAGCTGCTGCCACCCCGGTCCCTGCCCCCGGCTGCAGTGGGGCCTGACCTCTGTGCCAGGCTCTGACACGGGACTGGTGCTCCCAGGGAAAAAATCACCCCAAGCTCATCCTTGAGAGGGCTTGTGCCTGGATCCCACTCCAGAGCGGGTGGGTGGCTCCGTGTACCGGCCCTTTACCCAGCAGTGTGAGCGCGTTGGTTATTTCATGGTGTGGGATCCACAAATCCATGGGGTCATAAAATCCTGTAGTGGTTTGGGTTGGGAGGCACCTTAAGGATCTTCATGTTCCACAATTCCTGCCATGGGCAGGGACACCTGCCACTGTCCCAGGGTGCTCCCAGCCCCGTCCAGCCTGGCCTGGGACACTGCCAGGGACCCAGGGGCAGCCACAGCTGCTCTGGACGTGTCAGAGCAGCCCCTGCTCAGTCCCGGGGTGTCTTTGACTCCCAGGCTCTCATCCTTTGCCACGGCACTTTGTGCTGCTTAGGGTATTTGTCACTTCTCCAGGCCACCAGGGGCAACGAATTACTGCAGGAATCCTATGACAAGGTCCTGAATTTGCAACTTTCATGTTTTTACCACCTAATTCCCTCGGAGGATTTTCCCTCGGAAGTGCTGTGAATTAACCTGACAGTTTCAATAACTGTGCACATTTCCCATTGTGATGGAATGTGGGATGAGGGTATGAAAGCTGAACTTCTTCCACTGTGCCTTTTGGACAACAGACACCCCATTCCCTGGGGACTCTGCTTGCTGAGGAGTGACAAAGGGCACACTGATATTTGCCATTTATCCATAGTTCCTCCCTACCATTTATCTGTAATTCCTCCTTACCATTTGTCCATAATTCCTTTGAGCAGAGGTGGTGCCAAGGCTAGCAGGGTACCAGGTCCTTTGCTCCTTTTGGGAAAGCTCTCCTGCTCCCTGGATTGAGAGCAGCTCCATCCTGATGGGCTGAGCCCACGGGGTCTGCCCAGGGCACCCCTCCCAGGTGGGCAGCTTAAAACAGAGCTCTGGTTTTCGCCCTCCCCACTGGACAGCAGGGAAAGCAAGAGCTGACCTCCCAAAGGGAGGGGGAAGCTGTCCCAGAGTCTGAGAGCTGCCCTCTCAAATTCCAGACTGTTTCCTTCCCCACCCTGGCTCCTCCTTCCTTTCAACAGCCCCTGGAAATGACAGCTTTGGCAGCACATGTTGCATTAGAGGGTTTTTGCTGACGGTGGGAGCCTGGCCACAGCTGTGGCTCTGTCCAGGGACGCTCGGTTCAGCTGCGACCATGATCCACAACAATGGCAGCTTTGGCTTCCCCGTCCAGGCCACAATGGATGTGATTGCTCCAGCGTGGCTGCAGAGCCAGCAGCCTTCCCGCCATTCCAGCCCCTTTTCCAAGCACTTCCATCATGGTGGTCACATTTACTTAATATTAAATAATTCATTTTTCAAATTGTAGCTTTGCAACAACAGCGCGTCACCTGGTTGAGGGGGTTGTTCTTTCCCCCCCGGATTCGCAGAGTCTTTAAAGCAGATAGAATCTCATCCACAGAGGTTTCGCTGTCCTGGGTGTGGGTGAGAGACCCTTTTGTTTCTGACTCTCTGCACACGGTGGGGCGGAGGGGTGATTGTTCATCGGAATCACGGGCTGATGGAATGGGTTGGGTTGGGGGGGACCCATCCAGTGCCAGCCCTGCCATGGGCAGGGACGGTGCTCAGGATGCTCAGGACCAGGGCTGGTGGGGGGTTGTGCTTTTAACCAGCTGCGATCCCTGCCAAGTGGGACGTTTTGGGAAAGCTGGAGAACACTGCTCGTGGGTTTGGGTTCATTCCATGTAATTTTGACTGGGGAAAATAGAAAGAGCGTTTAAAACTGTTCAGAATTTTGAACTCACTGGCAGTAAGACTTTTGATCTTCATTTAAAATGAAGTTTATTTTTAAAACTCAGTATTGTTTGCTTTTAAAGGGAAAAAAAAGGTTGCAGAAAGATAATTGCGAAACAAAATGAAATGTTTTATGTGAGTCAAGAAAAACTTGGGGGTTATTATTCTCCTTTATTCTTTTCCAGCCTTTCCTTTTCACTGTTTTATTCCTTCTCACTGAAACAATAATTTTCCCTCCCAAGCGTTTGGAGCAGCCGGTCCAGCAGAGCTCCCTTGCCTTCAGGCAGCCTCTGCAGCTCAGCTTCCCTCTGTCAGAAATCAGGGAAAACGAGGCTGACCTACTTTGTGAGGGGCTCAGGGATGGGCTCAAGAGCTGGGTTTCACCCTTTCCAAGCAGGAGTTTGGTTTTCCCGGCTGTGCCGTGGTTCTCTCCGGGTTTGCTTTGCCCTGGGATGAGGAGGACGTTCCAGGGCTTGAGCCTCCTCCTCCTCCAGGTTCTTCACCCACCAACACCTTCTCCAGTGCTTCAGTTACCAGGACTTTCAAATCTGGGTTTTAAAGCCTGTCTGTGAATCTCTCCCCCGTCCTGCTGCCTTTTAATTAACTCATCCCCACTGCTGGTTTTTATTAAGAGCTCTGATACGTTATTAATTAACGCACTGTGTGCTATGGTGAGGAGGTTGGTATCAAAGATGCTGTAAAAGATGAAAGTATTCACTACTGAGAAACAAAATAATTAAGGCAGAAGTTGGGTTTTCATCTGCCAGCAACAACCAGAATGTCAGTGGAGATGGGATTTTTTTAAATTTTAGTTTTTGTAAAACAAACGAAACAACTGTAATACGGGAACTGTGCTAAAAGTGAGCATTTTTTGGTCTGGCTGTAGGGATCTGTGACTGTGCTGATGCTCTTTGCTGCGTTCCCTGGGTATTTATGAGAAGTCTCATCACAGACTTTGTCTTGAGGCTCCAGTATTTGTGTCTCTCCATCCTGTTTGGTGGTGGGCTCTTGAATGAATCAGGATTTTCTTGCACAATGTGGGTTTTGCCAAGATCTCAACTTTGGCTGTTCCTATTCCAGATAAGTCATTCCAGTGGAAGCATTTTCCCCCAGTAGGCCTCAAGCTGTAAAATCAAAAAGAACCTCAGCCCTTCACTGAGATAAAATCTGTCCAACACACTGTCAGCACCTTTTGCCTCTCAGCCTGTTGTTTTGGGGGTTTATTCATCAGTTTAAGCTCGTTTGGGTTGCTGTTGTTTCCTTTTTTAATTCCTCTCCTTTTCATCCTCCCCCTGCCCATTTCTTTGCTTATTTTGCTTTTCTGCAGTGGGTTGGGCACAGTGTAATCCCTGGCCCTCCCCAGCCATGCAGGCTGTGGAACCAGAGCAGTAATTGCATGGATCCCTCTGGAAGCTGGCCCTGGAGCGCCCGGGAGGGCAGCGATCCATGGCAGAGTTCCTCCCCTCCAGGCTCCCCTTTGGGCCGTGCGTTCCCCACTGCCTTTCCTGTGCTGTCCCCTGGCGTTTCCCTTTCCTCCTCTGAAGGTGCCTTTGTCCTCTGTTCCCTGGCACAGGTGGGCTCTGCATCGCCCAGTCCCTGAAGATCCCCCAGGACCGCAAGGACAAGAGCATCGACTTCGACAAAATCATCCGGCAGCTGCTGGAGACGCCCAACGCCAGGGCCATCGTCATCTTCGCCAACGACGAGGACATCAAGTAAGGCTGGCGAGGGGCACCTGTCCCTCTGGGCTCTGCAGGAAAGGGAGAGCAAACAGAGCTCTGAGGGAGGAAGGGAGAGGTCTGTGGAGTTGGGAATGTGGGGGAAGCACCAGGCACGAGGCTGCTGCTGCCCTGGCTCCCAGGGTGCCCAGACCGTGCTGGAGGGACAGGAATGGGGACCAGGATCTGGGAGCTTTTCCTGGCATGGGGTTATTGTTTTTGAATGGCAGAGCTGACCTTTCCTCTCAGAGGAATTAAGAACACGCCCCCCTCTCCTGGCTCGTTCTACTTTGTGTAATTCATTAATTCACAGTCTATTTTATGGCAAATGAAAGTTAATAGTGGTAAAGTGACTCGGATGCTCAAGGTTAAACCACATGGAATGGGCTCATAAAATAACACAAAGAATATTTTATATTTCATTACTCACATGCGTATTCTGGGTCCAGAATTTGAAATTAGCTTAAAATTGTGATGGAATCATCAGTTGCTGAGATGCTCGGTCCCACAAAACAAGACAAAAAGAATTTAGGAAAAGGTTTCAGTAAAGTCAATGGAAAAACTCTTAAGTTGGAGTGGAACCAATAACTCAGTCATGCGATATAGGGTGAATTTAAAGAGAAGTCCCATTGGTGCTGCGTGGATCATGGAATGGTTTGGGTGGGGAAGGACCTTTGAAGATCAACCCGTTCCATCCTTCCCTGGCCCAGGCTGCTCAGAGCCCTGGTGGTACAGAGTGTCCCAAGCTGCTGAGCTGTGCTGGGTTCAGGAATGTGCTGTTCCTGTTCATCACAGCCTCAGTCAGGTTGGAAAAGACCTCTGAGCTCATCGAGTCCAACCGCTCTGCCATTGCCACACCCCATTTTCTAAAGCAGCTCCACACTTGAATAACACCACGTTGCAAACCAAACGTTCCTTTCCACAGGCAGATCCTGGCGGCCGCCAAGCGGGCGGATCAGGTGGGACACTTCCTGTGGGTGGGCTCGGACACGTGGGGCTCCAAGGTGAGCCCGCTGCTGCAGCAGGAGGACGTGGCCGAGGGAGCCATCACCATCCTGCCCAAGAGAGCCACCATCGAGGGTAAGAGCCTGTCCTGCCCCTGCTCCTGCTCCTGGCCATCCTCCTGAGGGTTTGGGGGTAAACGCGTGGGCACAAACGGTGCCAGGCGCATGGAATGAGTCTCCATCTCCTGATTTCTCCCTGAATGTCCGTGTTCCTCGGGTGGAAATTCAGGGCTGTTTCCAGCTGAGGAGCTGCCAGCAGTTGGTTGTCAGAGGCCTGATTTCAGAGCTTGCATTAAGCTGGGGGATGTGACAGGGCTTTATCCCTGAAAAGAGAAACCCAACTGATCTGAACCTGTCGTGGACATACAGGGGAGGGAGAACCTTGGGCAATTTATGTCTCCTCTCTGAAGCAGAGGAGAAGTTTTCTACTGAAGGAGTAAAACTTCATTTTTCGATCAGTGGTTCCCATTTAAACTCAGCTTAACTTTTACTTCATGCAGATCAAGCACTGTATTTATCCATGTTGCTTGTGTGCTTCAGAAACATCCACACTTGTACAGATGCATGTGTACGGCGAATTTCGGGAAACCCGTCTTGCTTAATCCCTTTGTTTCTCAGCTTTCCTTGGTGCTCTGAAGTGTTTGTTGTCTGATCTCACCTCAGTTTGTTAATCCTGTTGTGGGTAAAGATGCTTTAGCATCCACATGGCTTCTCTGGGCACCAGAGAGGTTGGTCAGGGTCTGTGTTCTCTGGAGTACAGAGGGAAAGTTGTTTCCAGGGGAGGCACCGAGCAGAGGAACCCAACTGCTCTGCTGGCCCTGGCCGGGCAGGGTTTGCGGGCAGTCCTCGAACACACTGCCCACGTTAGAATGGGTTCTGGTGTCTTCACTCCCTGCAAAACCAAATATTTGCATTTTTCCTGTGCCTGCACTCCCTGCTCATCGCTTATTCCTCTCAGGTAGATCATCTGCTTCATTCTTTTACATTTTTAACCCCCCGAGGCACTCTTGGATGTTATTTCTCCGTAAATACAGAAAGTTGACAGACAATGAAGTGGTTTGTTTCAGAAAAGCAGGATATTTTAATAAGCTTTTCACACTGTCTGTATTCATCCCTGAGGGTTTCTGACACAGAAACGAAAATTCTGTCAACAGTACACAGAAACGAAAACTTTCCACGTTTGTTTGTTTTAAAATATTTTCCTTTTACGTTACACATTAAACCCATCATGGGAAGCGTGAGGGGGTTTTGGACACAATGAGTGAGGATGGCAGAGTGGAAGAGCTCAGGTACAGAAAGTCAGTTAAGTAAGAGTTATAAATATCAGTGTATTTGGTGTATCTGCAAGAAAATTGTGTTTATTGAGCCTGCAAATATCTCCTTGTTCAGTGACTCTGTTGGAGACCTGCCTGAAGTCGGCTGGGTGCATTTTGCACTCGTAGCCACATAGGTTGGGGGCTTACTGTGGTGCCTAAATTACACTTTGCCTACCAGTCTCTGTGACTGAGGTGTCCTTTAGGAGCAGACACACATTTTGGGGTCTGTGTGTTCCTGTCTGGGAAGGAAAGGCCTCAGGCAGGAGTGGGAGCTGTGCCTGGGGGAGGGAGGCAGAGCGAGGTGTCCCCGAGCAGAGCAGAGGGTTCCTGGCTGCTCCCCGGCCACTCCAAGGCTCAGGCTGGTTCCTGCCCTTCCCAGCCCCATCCAGCCGTCCCTAATTGCCATCTGGATGTGCCATCTGCTCCTGCTGCCCTGGGGTGGGGGCTGCTTAAGGGAACAGAGCTCGTCCCGGTGCTACTGGAGCAGTTTCCAGCTCCCCACGTTGCCCCTTCAGGCTGATCCCGTTTCTGCCTCATTCACCAGGAGAACAGCCAGGGGATGTGTCAGGAACCCTCAGGCTTTGGTGTTTCCATGCCCAGGGAGGCCCTTACCCCTGTGGATTGCTGCCTTCCTCATGCTCAGGCTGCTGAGGAGGTTGTTCTGTTTGCCTTTCTGTTGTTTTAATTTCATTGGGCCACGAGACCCAGAGAAAGGAATGAGACATTTTAATGTCATTCTTTCATCATCCAGAAATGAACATCTGCTTCCTAAAAGTCAGCAACGCATTGCTTTTGATGGGAGCATAAAATTAAAGGAATAAGGCACCTTGATTTTCCCTGCACACTGAAGGAAACAAAGTGCAGGAGCAGGCTGGAGCTCAGTGCCCTGAGCAGATCCCAGCCCAGGCCCCTTCCATGCAGCTTCCTGGGGCTCCCAGGCGCCAGGTCAGGGCCACAGTTAAGCACCAGCTCAATTCCCACTGGATTTAGTGAAAATCTATGTTAGAGTAATGAATGAGGGGGTTGCCCTTATTTTACTCCTCAAAAGCATCTCTTTTTCCTTTCCTTTTATCACTGTCTTAAGTAGCATTTGGAATATGTTGGAAGAAGATTCCTAAGAAACCTTGCTGGAAGCAGAGAGAGCACTGCAGCTCCCGGGCCTCGCCCTGAATATTGCCACTGCCTCTTGCCACAGTAAAGGGAATAATGTTTGGCTAATGGGCCAGGGACTGTTCAGCTGCACCGACAGTGGATGTGCCTGCGAGGTCAGGGGTGCATGGCACGCTTTGGATTAGCAGGGTTCTCTCTGCAGAGCTGCTCGTCGCACGAGCCAGAAACTGAAACACTCACTGGACAGAAAAAAAGCATTTTTCAAATCATTCTTCACCCCCAGCCATGCCTGCAGTTCAAAATACAGGTGTGAAGTGCAGGTGTGCTGTGGTTTTACACCTCTGGACACAGGTACCAGCTGACATTCCTGTTTTTCTGACAGTGGGAATATCCCAGCAGCCTCTGGCTCCAGAGGGGGCCTAAAGTGCTCAGCTTTTGTAGGATCAGGCCCCAGATCCACAGTTATTTGTCTTGGTACTTGATGTCACTCTTGGGACAGAATTTTCTTTGCCACAGTCCCACGGGGGGGATTTAGGAAATCATTAGATGAACTGAATTCATTCATCTTAAGTCAGTCTTAATATAGCCTGATTGTGTTTGATGTAATTATGCTGAAAGGATAAAGTTGCATTTTATTTGCATAATTGCAGTAGACAGTGAGCCAGAGAAGTGCACATGAAAGAGGAATCACTCCTTGGGAAGTTGGGAACTCGCTCCAGCGCCAGCTCAGCCAGGTACAGGGAACTTGAAAGGCTTGGAGAGGCTTTCAGAGGGAAAAGAGGAGATTGTATGTATTTATTTGTTTGTTTGTTCGTTTATTTGTTTGTTTGTTCCTAGAGCAGCTGTGGCAGCAGGACGTTGCATCCTGGGTCTTGGTGCTCTGAGCTCTCCCAAAGCAGAGCGGTGCTGGGCCCTCCTCACATGAGAGGAGATTCCCAAGCCTCATCCTGACTCCCAGAAATTGTTTTCCTCTAAACCTCGGCTGTGAGGAGGGTGAACAATGATGTCCTCACCTCTTCCTTTCTCTCTTTCCTACACCTTTTCCTGTGCAGTATTTATCAGACTGGGCAGTTCCCCGTGGCTCCCAGTCTGGTACTGGGAGCAGTTGTTACAGTCAGTGCTACTGGCTGAGCACTCCAGAGCTCGGGGTTTTCCTCCAGTGTTTTGCTTTTGGAAGACTCTTCCTCACCTTTGTCCCGTGTATGTGCTGTGTCTGCATGGACAGCAGCTCCCAGGGAGATGGAACCAAGGAGGGGAGCAGTGGAGGAGAAATACAGAGGATAACACAGAGATTTGATCTTAATTATTTAGAAAGTCTGGCAGAAGCTTTGCTGATGTGGAGAAAAACAGTCTTTACTGTCTGAGCTCAGAATTGATGCAGCTGAACAGTGGGATTCAAATAGATTTCAGATTAATGGTTCAATTCCAGAGGCTGTGGATGGAGCTGAGGCTGGAGTTTGTGAAGCTCTGGGCTTCAAGGTTGAGGGATGGCTCAAATCCAGCACAGAGATGAGCCTAGATGTTTAAAAAAATAAAAACTGCAAGCGCTGCAAACCAACAAAACTGTCCCTGGAATTTTCAGTTGTTTGTCTTCCAGAGAGATGGTGAATCCTGTTTTGTTTTCGTTTCCAACAAGAGCTGGTTTGCTCCTTTGTGTTTGAGCGGTATGAACTCGGCAAAAACCAATGAAAGAGTGGTGATTTAAGCAAAATTGAGAATGAAATTCTCTCCCTGTTTAGTGGCTCTGAAGTGTTTTACCCTCACAGCCCCAGTGTGGCAAAGGGAAGGAGCTCAGGGTTCATTTTCCTGTGTTAGAGGCAGTGTTGGGTTTTATCCAGGGTTACAAACAGGGTCACACTGCCTTGCATCCCCCCAGGGTATTCCCTGGGAACGATGTGCTGCCCTCAGCCCTTCCTGCCTCTCCCTCAGGGAGCAGGAGGCCGGCCTATATTGCATAATAATACGTGTAAAATACTTCCCTTTGGATTTTTTGTTTGTTTACAGCCTGGTGCAGGGTCTTTTCCACTTCTCTGATGTTCTCCAGCTTTACTGTGTCCCTGGGGCGTGAGCCATGTGCTTTTGAGAGGAAGTGGGATGGAAAGATGTGGCTCCAGGCGTTTGTTCCTGCGGGGCTGTGGGGCTGCAGCCTGGCTGGAGCAGAGCCAGGAACACCGGAGGGAACCCCAATCCCGAGGGAAAAGGCACAAGAGGCGTAGCTTGGACCATCGGTGCCTTGGACCATCACTCCCAGATTTGCTCACTCTCCCCACTGCCTGCCCTGAATTCTCCTCTCATGCCCCCTGAGCTGTTTTCCTTCCCGTTCTGCTGAAGGGCTCCAGCTCTGGGCTCTGTCCTTCCTTGCCCCTCCAGGCTGGCCGGGAGCAGTGGGACCAGGTCAGTGTTGTGCTGCAGGTAAATGTTGGCTTAAACACGTGGGTGTGGTGGTGCCCAGTGTCCGGAGAGGGATCCTTCTGGAAATGCTGGAGACTGGGGCAAACAGGGCCTGCTCCTGCCAGGAGAACTGCACATTCCCTGTGGGATCGCAGTGCTGAGCTTTGCAGGGCTGCAGCAGAAGCTGGAGGCAGCACTGCAGGTGGGGTCTCACGAGGACACCTTTCCTTCCTGCTCAGGAGATTCTGGGATTCTGCTGGAGTGACCCACCTGGCTGCTGTGTGGGGCTCAGCTACTGCAGCTCCCCTGGGGTTTGGGAGACACTTTGAAGGGGTGATGGTTTTAGAGGATTAAAGAGAATTATCTGCCCCTGCTCAGTGCAAGACACAGCCCATAACCAGCACAGCATTAACAAGAAATCCTGTCCCAAATGGGGCCTGAACCAAATGGTGCTGCTTCCCGGCACAGAAACGGGGTGGGAAGCTCTAATTGGACCATAAAGAACTGCTGTGAAATAGAGATTTAGGAGCTTTCTCTGGGGCCCCCTGAAATGAAATGAGCTGCTCACCCAGCCCCCAGCAGATCTGGCACTGCCGGAATCCAGGATCTCTGCTGGGATCCGGCTGCTCTCATGCTGTGGGATTTGTGTCTAGGTCTGTGCTGTGGGTACCGCTGGCGTTTTCCCTTTGATGTTCACATCTAGCTGTGATTCCAGGATGCTGGAGATGGTGTGGGTGTTCTGACAGAGGGATGAGTACATGCAGACACACAGGGAGGGCTGGTGCTGTAGGAAGAGATCATCCCCAGGGGAACACACAGCGATTGATCACCCTTCAGATGGATCAGCACTTTTGGGATGCCCTGAATTGCATCTCCTCAAGACCGATCTTCCTCTCGATGCTGTGACACGGGAGCTGTCACGTGGATGTGTTTGGGCAGAGTATTTCCAGCCAGAAAGGAAGGAGTGTATTTTTAGAAAGCTGCTGTTCATGTGAGGCAGCTCTGGGGGACCCCCAGGCCTCTTCTGCAGGAGGCTCTGATGGGTGCCCGTGCTGGGGGCAGAGGTTGCCAGGAGCAAATGTCTGCATCACACCCCGAAAGCGCCTCCACTGCGCCAGCGTCACGTGTTTGTGGTGGCTGTGTCCTGCCTGAGCAGCTGCTTCCCTCCCTGGCTCTCGCCATGGGCACCCAGAGCAGCCCAGCAAAGTTCCCTGCAGGCTCCAGCCCCTCTCTGCTGGGGCTCCACACCCCCAGCCACACCAGGAGCGTGCTACTGGCACCTCTGGGTGAGGCAGGCTCAGGCACAAACAGAAATGTGCTCATTTTGGGAAGGGAACAGAGGTTTGAAAGGCTTGGCTTGTTTGTTTCCCTGCGTTTTTCTAGTCTGTGTTGTTAATGCTTCGCTGATTATAGGCTTTGGAAAGGAATAGTTGAGGAAATAATGCTCATAATAATACACATAATTTCCTTAAAGATGATACAATGAATGCAGAAGTGCCCACTTCACTCCCGCTGGGTCTGCAGGTCTGCTTCAGGAGCATGTTTTCATTCTGTTGACTTGACTGCATGACAGCAAGGGGATGGAAAATGATTTGGGAAAAGCTGCTCTGTGTAGCCCCCTGCGCTGGCTCCTCGGAAAGGGGGAGCAGGAGCCAGCAGGTCGATGGGCTGGGCGTCCTGCTGAGGCTGGATAAACACAGCCCTGCTGTCTCAGCTGTAATGCAGGGTGGTGAGGAGCTGGGAGCTGGCCAGGGAAGATGTGCTCTGTGCAGCTGAAGGGAAGTGGAGCTCAGGCTTTGTTTCCATTACATGGCATTGTCCCTCCGAAAGGAATTCCCCTGTTCCTGCTCACACAGCCCTGATGGAACCTCAGAGCTCTGCAGACACCCAGCTCTCTCGCAGCAATTTGCAGTGGCATAACTCTGCTGCAGGTATTTGTCTTTCCCATTCCTGGCAAAGTTTGCATTGAGCACTTCATTTACACAGGACCAAGTGCAAATGATTTAATACAATACTGCAGCAACTTAATTTTGTGGAATCAAATTGCTTTGCTCTATCTAAAAAACCTGAAATCTAAACCACACCTGAACTGTCTTTGACCTCCTCAGAATTTAAATGGTATTTTTAGTTCTGGCAGTTATTTGAAATGCTGATGTGTCAGTCCCCAAAGAGGGAATACTTGTCTCGAGTATTGCCACTTGAAATTTTGGGAAGCCACACAGATGTTCATCTCCTCATTATGGAAATAATGTATTTGGTTAATGTGTTGGTATGAAGAGAGGGGAATACAAATTATCTTGCAACTTGAGAGCCATTTAAAAGTTTCCTTATATTTAGGCATCTCTCCCCAGCATCTGACCCAGCAAGGCTCTGCCAGGGCAGCTCCGGGCTCAGCCTCCCCTCAGCAGCCAGGGAGGGGCTGTTGGATATTGATCCTCTTGGAATCCCACGTGCTGCTCCTTGGGGTGGGCTCGAGCGTCTCTGGGTGCTGTGGGTGCACGTGAGGGGAGCTGTGAGCCAGGAGCTGGCCACGGGACTGGCCTGGTGGTCCCCGAGGCTGGCCAGGATCCCAGAGGGAATGCTGGGGGTGGGATACCCCTGCAGGAAAAAACGGTGGTGGTGGAGGATGAGGGATGAGTGCTTAGAGGATGCTCTGCTCCCGAAATACTGAAATCGAGTTGGAAATGGATTTTGCTTTCCCTGGAGATGCAGGGAATTCCCTGGAGGATCCCGTGGGGTGCTGTGGCTGTTCCCGTGCAGGGCCCCCAGCCTTGGGGGCAGCCTGAGGGAGGGGACCAGGTCTGGCAGCCCCAGAAATCCCCCCTGGTTTCCCTGCTGGGCCTGCCCAAGTCTGAGCAGTTGTTGTGGCTGGTGTTTGATGTGATCCCTGTGCACAGAGGGGAGCTGGGACGTGGGGTGAGCAGAGAGTGGGGAGGAGGGAGAGAACAGCAATTATCTGCCTCTGCTCACCTCCCTGCACACTCTGACATTGTTCAAACTGCCTGAGAGTCAAGAAATCAGCTGTCAAATAGCAAGGAACTTGTATTTTGTAAAAGGACCTAAGGAAAAAAGGGAAGGATGTGATGAGGGGGTTGGGTTCTATTTTGAGTGAGTTGAGGTTGCTCAGAGAGAAGAGAAGGCTCTGGGGAGATCTTAGAGCCCCTTCCATTACCTGAAGGGGGTTGCAAGAAGGCTGGGAAGGGATTTTTCACAGGAGCATGGGGTGACTGGACAACGGGAGTTCCTGTGGAGTTCCTGCAGTTCCTGTGAAGGAGGAGGGGAGGCTTAAATTAGATACTGAGGAGAAATTCCCTGTGAGGGCAGGGAGGCCCTGGCACAGGGTGCCCAGAGCAGCTGTGGCTGCCCCGGGATCCCTGGCAGTGCCCAGGGCCAGGTTGGACAGGGCTTGGAGCACCTGGGACAGTGGAAGGTGTCCCTGCCCATGGCAGGGGTGGCCCTGGATGGGCTTTAGGGTCCCTTCCAATTCTCTTGGCAATGTCTGTCTCGAGGGGAACGTGCAATGAGGTTGGCGGTGTCTGCAGACGTCTGGGCTGAGCCCTGGCTCCTGTGCCAGCTGTGGCCTGGCTCCTGTGCCAGCTGTGGCCCGGCTGCCCCGAGCCCAGCTCTGGCTCTGCAGGACACAGGCACCACCTGCAGCAGCCCTGGGCAGGGCTGTTGTGCCACCCAGCAGTGTCCCCGTGGCAGCAGTGGGGCTGGCTGTGCTGTGGGGCTCTGGGTGTCTGAGGGACAGCTGGCACTCACATTGCAGGCTGCACAGAGCTGGGGACGCGCTGCAGCTCCTGCTGCTGACGCGGAAACACCGCAGCCACGCACAGGGACGGGGGAAATGAGCTCAGGCTGGGAAGGGCTCAGTGCAGCGAGCGCTGCAGCCGGGCTGGGCACTGCAGCCCCATGCATTTTCATTGCATTATAATTCTTTATTATAATTTCAACCTGTTGAGCGTTTCCAGGAGCTGCTGCAGTCGCTGCATCCCAGCAGAGAGGCATTTCTGTATTTTCACCCTCATTTAAATTATGCAAGTGGGTGATTGGAATTTAACTGCTTTTAAGGAGGTGCTCGGAGTGTTTTGTCAGTGGCTGCTGTGCAGGGAGCAAAAGCACTCTCATGTTCTGCATTTAGACCTCCTGGATCTCGGGTTTTGCTGCTCTGCATTATTAAAATGGAACAGGCCATCTGTGGAGCAGCTGCTGCTACAAGAGTGGGAAGCAGGAACTTAGGAAACTGGTGGGAAGAAACATCCAGGGCATTGGAAGGACCTTAAAGCCCATCCAGTGCCACCCCTGCCCTGGCAGGGACACCTTCCACTGTCCCAGGCTGCTCCAAGCCCCGTCCAGCCTGGCCTGGGGCACTGCCAGGGATGGAGCAGCCACAGCTTCTCTGTTATTTGCTAAACAGCTCTTGTAAAAGCTTTTAGCTCATCTTCAGGTGTGAGAAAAGGAGTTTTTCATGGATAAAGGCCCTGGCAAAAGAAATTGCCCATTTCCAGTAACTGGGCAGCTGGAAAGGATGAATTCCTGGCAGAGGCATTGTGCTCCAGGAGGTATTTCTGCACCTGTCTGGCCTGGCTGTGGGGTCCTGGTTGCAGCAGGCACCCCCTGCTCTGGGCTGGGTGGGTGAGCGGGGCTCCTCCCTTGGCCCTCTGCTCACTGCAGTTCACAGGGAATTGTTCATTCCCCCAGCAGGAGCCCTCTGAGGGACAAGTGCAGTGTTGAGCTGAGCTGTGTAACCAGCCCGGGTGACTTCATACCTGTGCCAGCCTGGGAAGTCCCTCCGGGGCTGAAAATGCAGAATCTGGGTGGTTTTTGGAGCCTGGGGCNAGGGCTGAAAATGCAGAATTTTGGATAATTTTTGCAATTATTTTGGGTGGTTTTTGGAGCCTGGGGCTCTCAGAGCATCTGTGGCAGCTCTGGGGTGTGGATTTGGTCCTTTTGCTGTTCATTACCAAAGGGAGGCTCCCCCTGCTCCAGCTGGGGGAGGATCCTGGGGCCATCCAGGAGCCCAGGGCAGCAGGAGCATCCCGGGATGGGGCTGAGCTCCGGGTGTGCCCAGCACCTGCTGCAGCAGGGAACCCCCAGACGAGCTGCTCCCACTGGAAATGGAAACACAGAGACAAATCCAGGGGTTGTGCTGTTGGCGTGATACACACGGGAGCTCTCAGGGAGTGAGAGGTGCCTGAGGGCTGGGAAATGCAGAATAATGAGCAATAACACAGCTGTGTATTAACCTTTCCCTGGCAGGGCTGCCTCACACAGCACCTGGGTCGTGATCTCACTGCCCTGGCACTGCATCATTTTATAAAGGGATAACAAGGACACTTAGCCAATACCTATTTCCCTAATAGAACCTTTCCAGCCTGAAATCCCAGGTTTGCCCTGAGTGGAATTTCCTCTGCATGTGATTTATGTCACAGATATGAAAAGTCAAATGCGACACCACCTAAAATACCCTTTTGCACAGTTATAATCAGCAATTATTGAAAAAGAAAACAACTGCAAAGCACTTTTATGGCATGATGGAAGTTAATAAAATAATTTCTTTTATGGACTTTTTACTGAGCGAGAAGGTCAAAAAAATATCTATAGACTGTCTTAATAACAGCCCATAGTGTGTGGTTGGGCAACATCCCAAAATCTGCAGAGAGACTTGCTGTCCTAAAATTGATCCTGTCATTCCACACCTCATGCTTTGATCCCAGATTTAATGCCAGTAGTTGAAACTGCTTTGGGTTAAATGCTAGGGAAATTGGAAAAGTGTTTGAGTAGCTGCTTTCAGCTCATTTGGCATCAGTAATTATAGCAGGTGATGATTTTCTATGTGGGTAAATAACTGGCTGTCAGTAGCGTGGACATCCTCGGGACTAAACAGAAGAATAAAAATATCTTCAACTGATCAAATCAGTGCTCAAGTGAAATTGGGTCAATATGTTGGATTTGCTGTCACCTGGGCTGAGAATGAGAGTACTTGAGGCACATGGGAAATGCAGTGGGTCAATAATTTTGTGGTTTAATTAGGCTTAATGATTTTCCTTATTAAATAACCGCTGAGCCCCTGTGATGCCGTCCCTTCCCTGGACTTTCCCAGCCCCTCCATAGGTTTGGGACCAGGTCCCTTTCCCCCACTCCCCCCTCCATGCTTCCCTTTTTTCCCTCCCATCACTATGTAGTTCATGTACATATTTATCCTTTGGTGGAAAATAAATGAACCCTTTAGGTAGTATCATCTTTCTATGTGTAAAAATAATGATTTAATCAAATCACAGTGATTTGAAGTAATAAGAGATTCATTGTAATTTGGAAAATCTCATAAGAGAACTATTTATATCTCTTAGAGGTATTTGCTGAAAAAGTAATTTGCTAAAGTATGAAATATGGAGAGCATTGGGGAATCACTAAATCTTGTCACACCAGTGCAGTGCTTGGTCACGAACAGAGGTGAGAAGTGATTATTCCTGCTTTTGCATTTAAGCATGCAGCATTTTTTGTTGGGTCATCTAATTCCCAGAGCCCCTGAACCCAAAACTCTGACGTTCAGCACAGTGTGTGTGAGTTGTCTCCACGTCTTCAGGTCAGAAAGGTGAAGCACAGGCTCAGGTCTGTTGCCAGTGCAGAGAACATTTGCCTTGTTCACCCTGAGTGTTTGAGTCAGGCTCATTCCAGAAAGGTGTCTAAAATCAGAGCAGCATTTGAGATTTCCACTGGCACAGATGGACCTGCAGGACAGCCCTGGGGGAAGTGTAGGAACAGCCCTGGCTGGTAAAATAATCCCTGGCAGTGTCCCAGGCCAGGCTGGACAGGGCTTGGAGCAGCCTGGGACAGTGGAAGGTGTCCCTGCCATGGCAGGGGTGGCCCTGGATGGGCTTTAGGGTCCCTTCCAGCCCAAACCATTCCAGGATTCTTGTTCCAAGCCTGGGAAGGAGGGCAGTTGCCAGGGTGGTGCCTCTGGGAGGGGTTCTCCAGGAGCCTGGCTGTGTGGGAGCAGCATTCCCGGGATCTGCTGTGCAGGAGGGGTGGCTGCACAGGACCGACCCCTGGGAATGACCAGGAATTTGTCCAGCTCTGAACCCCTCCCGCTGTCACTCACCCGCTTGTCCTGGTCAATAGAAAAGAATGGTAAAAAATGTTCCCTTTTTAATAGGGATCCATATTCCTGCCTGCGAATGCAGAGGGATCATTAAACCAATCAATGGGAATGTTATTATTTGTTATTAAATCTGTAAAGGGTTCGAGTAATTCATATGGAATTCTATTCCAGTTTTATCAGGACTCATCGATTTTACGTTATTAAGTTATAGAGCACTTTCCCCAGAGGTCAGTGAGTTTGGCACGTGGGGAAGGTTTATTGGTGCTCTTTCCGAGCCATATGGATATTGTAGGTCTTAGGACTGAATATCCCCTTTGAAATGCTCTTTTAATTAGGAGGAAAACCAATATACACGGGTTTACAGGAAAAAGTTTAGGTTGGGTGTCCCTAAAACCTGAGTGTTTTCTGAATGTTCTTCTGACCCATCCATGAGAATATTTTCCTTAGGAAATTTAATCCTGGAAGTGGAAATCATGGAATCACAGAACGGTTTGGGTAGAGAAATAGTGCTGGGCCTTCTAGAGACTGCACAGAAACGTTCCTAAATCACTGATTTGTTATTAATTAACTACAACATGTGTCACAGGAGTTTGAACAAATTATTTACTTGATGTGTGGGAGGCCCAGGTGAAGTCCCTGCCTCAGGATAAATAGAGGAGGAAGAGATGGGGGTCTCTCCATCCCAGGATGTCTCTTTTCCTGCAGCTCGATCCATTTTATTCTGGAAAGGTTCCATTTCAAGCTGCAGTCCCCACGTGAAGGGCTGGAAGGTCATGTGGAGCTTACAGAGTGCACCCAAGTGCTCAGGAAAGCTGCAATCCAGCACTGAGGGTTTCTCCCAGCCCGCTTTGGTGCTTTCCTGGCATTTTTCCATGGGTTGCTTGCAGTCCTTCAGGCTCTGGCTAGGCATCACCTCGCTGGGGCTGGGCCTCAAGGCTTGGCACCCTCCTGCTGCTTCTGCTGTAGGAGGG
The DNA here is from genome assembly GCA_013397755.1 of Cnemophilus loriae. Taxonomy (NCBI): domain Eukaryota; kingdom Metazoa; phylum Chordata; class Aves; order Passeriformes; family Corvidae; genus Cnemophilus; species Cnemophilus loriae. Next base: position 126,886 of record VZTF01005577.1, read on the forward strand.
ACCTACTTTCGATTTTAATAAACTGCATCATTTGCTGGTGAGGCTGCAGGTAAAACTTTAATTAGCTTTCAACCTGTTCCTGGAAGGCCTCAGTGCTGATGTTTCTGGCTGGTTTCTGGATGATGTGGGTTGTGCCTTCTGGGCTTGGGATGTGAGGGGAGAGCAGCAGGCTCAGCCCTGGGAAAGCACAGGTTAGAGCTGGGTCACTGGCACACAGAGCAGAGAGGAGAAGAGGGATTGACCCCATTCCCAGTCTCCTTTCCAGTTTTAAAACAGCTGGGTTTGTGCTGTCTATTTTTATCCCTGGTGGAAGGGTTGTTGTGCTAATTTAACCGTGCCAGATGGTTTTCCTTAGACTCTGCTCCATCCTGTGCTGTGCCAGCCCGTGTCACTTAACCCACCTATTGCAGGAGGGAAATCATTGGCTGCAGTGCCAGGAACGTGTCCCCTTTCCACGGAATGTGTCTCTGCAGCCCTTTCTGACTGCGGACCCAGCAGGGCCGTGTGATGGTGCAATAGCAGGGGTGGCTTGGGCTGAACGAGCTCATTGCTTCCATCCTTGCACCCTCCTCTGCAGTGCCAGGACAGCTGCAGTGCCCAGGAGTGGGAAAACATCCTCACCTCCAATGGGTTTGCACTCGTAGGATGGCAGATCATTCACCTCTGAGCTCCCCTGGGTGCAGCCAGCATTCTCAAGTCTTCTTTACCACTGATCTGCTTCATCCAGGTTTCAGATTTGGGTAGTTTGAATTCCTCCACAACTGTCTTAGTAAAAGGAAAAACTCTTTTTGTACCTGGGCTTGAGGTGGGGTTGCAGCTGTGGAGGGTTCAGTGAGGAGCAGTGGCGTTAGGAGCAGGCAGAGCTCTGCTGTTGCTCACTGCAGCTGCACACAGGCGGCCCCAGCAGTGTGACCCCAGCATGGGTGAGGGTCCCAGCGCTGGAACTGATCTGTTCCGTGTGGGACTGACACAGCTGCCTGAGGAGAACAGGCACAGCCCCAAACTCCAGAGGGACACAGAGGTTTGGGAAGATACAGCTGGATTTGGAAAGCCTTGGAGACCAGCAGGGTTTGGGGTGCCAGGAGCCCGTGACGGGGCTGCAGGGGCGGAACGGCGTCGCCTGTTTGTGGCACCTCTGCAGCACAGGTGACAAAGCTCCCCTTGCTCTGTGCCAGGAGCACTTGGCTGTGCCACTGCAAGCACTATTCCCTCTGAGCACATGAGTGGGTACAGCTGCTGCCAGCTACGCAGGGAAAAAAGACACAAGAAATGGCAAAAGGCTTTGTGTGTGAGCACGCAGACATTCACTGATTTATTTGTGCTCGTGCAAATCTTGTTTGCCAGGGAAAACCCAGAGTTTAGCAGGATAGTAATAGGATATGGATGCTGTGGGAGGCTGGTGCTGGCTGGTGGTTCCAGTGGAGGTTTATATGCACAGAGGTGCTGGTAGCAGCCTGCTGAGATGGAGCTGCCTCCTCTGGAGGTCTGGGCAGGCTAATAACAAAATTAGTTGTCTTGAGCTCAGCCCAGTGTCAGCTGCACCACACCATTTATTTCCACTCCTTATTGGTACATCTCTAATCCATGCTTTTTCCTCATAACTTTTTTTTTTATATTGATCTGTTTTACATTTGTCTTGCCCAGTTTTATACCTGGCAGTTAGAAACAGAGTCATTTCCCTGCAGGATGCAGCTGATGAGAAAACGTGGATTTTCTCTCTTGCCACGGTGACCCCACGTGGACAGAGCCGTGTGCTGGGCACTGGGGGAGGCACGAGGGCAGTGTTTGTGTCCAGGCTGCAGCTCCCCAGCGCAGGACAGCCAGGCCTCAGCTGTGCCCTCTCCTCCCGCAGGCTTCGACACCTATTTCACCTCCCGCACCCTGGAGAACAACAGGAGGAACGTGTGGTTTGCGGAGTACTGGGAGGAGAACTTCAACTGCAAGCTGACCATCACTGGCTCCAAGAAGGAGGACACGGACCGTAAATGCACGGGTAATTAATTCCTCCTTCCCCTTCCTGGTGCTCTGGGAACGTGTGCAGAGTCTGTGCTGTGAGTGAGTATCCAGGGGTGGTGTTTGCAGAGCCCCGGCTGCAGGGACTGGTCTGTGGAGGGTGGGTCCGGGGCGCTGGGGCGGTGGCTGTCCCCGTGCCCCCAGGCAGGGGCCGGGTGGTGGTGCTGGGGATGGATGAACAGTGGATATTTTTCTGCCAGCACTTCCCCAGCTGCCGAATTCCACCTTGTGCAAATAGGAGCTGCCTGTTTGATACCCTGAGCATTCCACAATCTTTAAATTAAATCTCTTGTTAATGATGACTATCACCAGGTTCTCAGCAGCACTATTGTGTGAGACCCTTTGAAAATGTGTTTAATCCTTCAGGAACTGAAGCAGTATCTGAATTCATCTCATGTGAGCACAGACTGAGTGGGATTTTGATGTCTGTCTGTGTGAATTATATGCCATAAAAATTGTCCTAGAGATACTGTTTATTCATCCTAACACATCCCCCTGCTGTGTGGCGATAACAACGAGCGCAGAGGAATCAGCTGAAGGGGGGGCTGTGGCGGCGCGGGACGCTCCTCTCCGTGCGGGCACGCGTTAACGCCGCCTGCGTGGAGATGAACGAGTGTGACCAGGAGTTCTCAAACCTGCGCTTCACTTCTGTCGTCTGGAGGAGATGGAACAAGTGGGATTCTGTCTCTCTGTTCCCAGCACTCTGGGTTTGGAGCTTTCTTCCCTGCCTTTGTTGCAGCGCTGTTCTCCTGTGAGGATGTGCCTGAAGCCGGCCCTGGCTGCTCTGTCTCTCAGGAATCAGGATGATGAGCACTTGAGGCTCGAGTAGGAAGGGGGGGTTAAACTGTTTGTCATCACCTTCAAATAGATCCTTTGGAAGCAAAAAATGCTCATGTCAATAAATTGCTTTTGTGTTTCACCCTTCTCCTGACATCCCAAGGTACTCGTTTCAAACCCGTGGGACAGAAGTGTGTTCTCCTGAAATCACGTTGTGTTCGAGTGTCCCAGGTGTCAGCTGCTTCACTGCTGAAGCAAATCATGTTGTTGTGTGGCTCCTGCAGATCTCCAAGTTTAAAAAAACCAACAAAAAAGCAACTTCTTCTCAAAGACGAGCAGAAATGGCGCAGTTCTCAAAGACGAGCAGAAATGGTGCAGATGGGGTTTGGTTTTACTTTCCATGGTTTTGGTCTGACAGCACAGAGGGGCTTGTGGTTTCTTGCTGCACCCAAGTTTTAGGTTGGTTCTCCCAGCTTCCCTCCCTGGGACCCCCAGGATGTCCTGCCAGGTGTGTGCTGGGGGTTCTCTCCTGCCCCTTCCCCACAGGCACCCACAGCGCTGCTCCTGCTGCTTTCATCTGGAGGAACCTGATGCCTTTTGGGAGCTTCCTTCTCTTCCAGAGTAATTAATAATTGAATTTCTGTACTCCCATTGTACAGGAGCTGTTCCTGGAGCCTGTGGTAAAACATTCTGCCTGACTTCTTCAGCTCAGCTTCGGAGGGGGAAATATTCCCCACAATAACGTCGAAGTTGGAATTAAAATTGAGCCCATCACTTCTGGTTTATTCCTGCCTGAAAATGGACTTTGGGCCTGATTTGCTGCTCACTGCAACAGCAGGAGGGTGACACAAACTGGAGGGAACACTGCTCAGCCAGGCCTATTTTTTTGCATATTTGCTTTTTTTTGAAGTCTGAAGAATATTTGACCCATGTAAATCATAACATTTGCTTTGCAGGGTCTTCGCTGCTTCAGATTTGGGTTAAACTTCTAATTGCAATAGTTCAGAAGGTAACTCAGCCTGTGCTTTGGTGAAGGGCAGCACACTCCCAACTGTATAAATTCAGACATGTTTGGGGTGAGCAGTTGCATTTGTCTCCACATCTGGATTTATTGTGCACAGTTCTTGGTGTTTAATACCCAGCCAAGTGGCTGTTTTAGCACAGGGAAGCATCCTTGTTCTTGGAAATTCTATTAAGATTTTAAAACCTTTATTATTTTCGTGTTTGGCCACTGTTACATTGCTCTTGGGTTTTTTCAGGTGGGTTTTGCTTGGGTTCCTCTCACAGATCTCTTCACTGGTGAAGGTTTTCTCCCTGCTGTGCGTGTGCCCAGCCGTGCTTCTGGAACTTGCTGTGGCTTATCAGTGTTGTTTGTGTGCAGCATTTCACTCCCAGATCCCCTCCCCTGGCATCCATTCCTGCTGCTCTGCTCATTTGGTTACAGAGCTGAGCTGAAACCACTTAAAGGCATTTTCCTTGTCAGGGCTTGAAACCCTGATAAGTTCTGTAATCAATGAGAGGGAGTGCAGTAATGAAAAGGATCCTGCCTGGAAGTTCACCAGCTGGAAACTTCAGCTTTTCCTGCTCAGTTGTTTGCAGGATTTCAGTGCATCCAGAGGAGCTGAGATTTAAAACTGAGGGGTTTTAGTAGAGGGTATCTCAACCATTATGGAATCATGGAGTGGTTTGGGTTGAAGGGACCTTAAAGCCCATCCAGCGCCACCCCTGCCATGGGCAGGGACACCTTCCACTGTCCCAGGCTGCTCCAAGCCCCGTCCAGCCTGGCCTTGGACACTTCCAAGGAGTCAGTGGACAGTTTTGGGGAAAAGAAATAAATCCCAGATTCCTGATCCTCAGCCTGCAGTGCCTCGTTTCAGGCTCTGAAAATCCTGTGGTTTGCTGCCTAATTGCAGAGCCCCCCCCGAGCTGTTCCAGTGACCAGAACAGCACAAAGGCCACCTTTGGCCATGGTCACCAGGCCACACCTCCGTCCGCAGCCTGAGGGCCAGAGAGCGGTTGAGGCGCGAGCCTGCAACTTCAGATGTTGAGATTGTCACTGCTATGGGGTTCTTCTGCCTGCCTGCAGTTAATTCCTGCTTAATTCCTGTGCCCGGCGGGGTGAGCAGCTCTCCAGGGGCTGTGGTTCCCAGCACAGGAAGGACTCCCACGGCTCTGCTCTCCCCCCTTGCACTTGGGATGGGTTAACTTTGGGATTCCTTAAGTTCTCTCCTGCTGCAGCATTTTAAAGGCAGTCATGGGGTTCTGCAGGACCTTTGAGGCTCTGCAGGGTGGGGAGCAGGGGTGGCAGTGACAGGAGCTTCCCGAGGTGCCGTTAATTGCCGGCGCATTCCTCAGTTCTCTGGAGCTCCCCTTTGGTGGCATCTCTGAAGCGACTTTCTTCCCTTGATCTGGCTTTGACTTTCAATTAGAGCCTGAGATTTGCAGCAGAACAAAACACCAGGCTTTAAGTACCAGCTGTGCCTTACTTTCAATGCTTTCCTGCCTCAAAGCCGGGCTTCGGGAGCGTACGGAGCCTGGAGTTGTCTCTCTGAGGTGGTCCCTGTGGGTTCGGGATTCACGCTAGTGATCAGGGCAGGATTTGTTTCTCTGGATTATGGAGAGGAACTTGCAAGGAGTGTCGATGATTCTGGTAGCAATGACAGAGGTTTGATTACGTTTTAATTAATAATGTTCCAGCTCAGAATGTTTTATGGAACTGATTGAAGGTGCAGCTCTTCCAGCATGCTCTGAGAGGATCCACTGGTGGCTGGTGCCAGGAGAGCACGTCCCTTGCTGTCCCTGAGTGTCCCCGTGTGTCCCTGCAGGGCAGGAGCGCATCGGGAAGGACTCGCACTACGAGCAGGAGGGGAAGGTGCAGTTTGTGATCGACGCCGTGTACGCCATGGCCCACGCCCTGCACCACATGAACCGCGACCTGTGCGCCGACAGCGCCGGGCTGTGCCCCGAGATGGAGCACGCGGGGGGCAAGAGGCTGCTCAAGTACATCCGCAGCGTCAACTTCAACGGTGAGACAGAGACCCTCGGTCCCCTACTGACCCCCCTCGGTCCCCT
>VZTF01005577.1:132979-191613 GCA_013397755.1 Cnemophilus loriae
GCTGGCCCTGCCCTGAGCTGGGACCATCCCGCTGGCCCTGCCATGAGCTGGGACCATCCCGCTGGCCTTGCCCTGAGCTGGGACCATCCCGCTGGGACCATCCCGCTGGCCCTGCCCTGAGCTGGGACCATCCTGCTGGGACCATCCCGCTGGCCCTGCCATGAGCTGGGACCATCCCGCTGGGACCATCCCGCTGGCCCTGCCCTGAGCTGGGACCATCCTGCTGGCCCTGCTTTGGGGCCCTGCCCTCCTTGCAGAGGTGCTGCCATCGATGCAGCCAGGGCTGGAGCGAGGCTGTGATGAAGAGAGGCTGGATCTGAGCGACGAGCTCAGTGTGCATTTTGTGATCATCATTGGCTGGAGAACAAAAGGCCCAAAATATGGAAAATTTTAAACCTCGAGTGCTCATGCAGTGAGATTCTGGAAGTTTTGAAGTGCAATTGTATTTCTGCCAGTGAAAAGCTGAAGATGCTGTTCACAGGAGCCCCTTGGGTGCTCAAACTGCCGTGAACGTGCCCTGAGTAACAAACACCTTGGCTGGTGACACCTGTGTAACTCCTGTCCTCCTCTTCATAATTCATTTCTCACCTTGCAGTGATTAAGAGATCGAGATCCTACAAATTCAGTCAGATTGTGTCTGGATTTGAGGGCTTCCTGCAGGTGTCAAGTGCCCTGCGTCTGTGTGGGGAGAAGGCAGCTCCTTTGTTGGGAACTGAATTAAATTGTCACAGCTCTGCATGAGCGAGAAGCTGCAGCCTGGAGACTGACACAGGTTCTGCTTACTGGGCTCAGAAAAATCTGGGAAATCTTAATAGAAAGAAAATAAATCCTAAATGATCAAAACCCAGTGAAATAACAACATGTTTTAATGATTGGAAGATCAAGGGTTATTTCTGAAACCCCTGTTTCCTCTCTGTGATGAGGTTTTTCATACATCGCTTTTTATTAATTTCATTATTTCATGAAAGGAGCCTGAGCTGAGGCTGGAGCGCTGCAGTGATGCAAACCAGGACTGACAGACCCTGCAGACAGGTGGCACAGAAAGGGCTCCGGAGCCTCACCCGGGCCCACGCAGAGGTTAAGGAGGGCTGGCCCCTGCTGAGCAGAGCCTTGGCTGGAGCCCAATTACTGCAGCTTCAAAGCCAGGAGAGGGGACGCTTCTGCCTGAGCCGTGCCCCGGGGTTACCAGTGCTTCCCATTTCCACAGCTGCTCGTCCTCCCGACGGATCACGGCCTTCTCCCAGCCTGGCTGTGTCGTTTCAGCACAGAGACACTGAAGGCCCTGGCAAGAGTGTTTGCTCCTGCCTGCCCCGTGTGCAGAGCCGCGTGTGAGGTCCCAGGGACTGTGCCTTTGGGGTCTCTGCAGCGACCCGTGCCACGGGGCTGTCAGCCCTGCTGGATCCATCCTTTGTCACTTCAAATGGCTTTGCTGGGGGGTTTGGGGTGCTGCTCCCATGGAGGTGGCTGTAGGTGTGTTCTTGGCTGTGTCCCCCCGGGGTCTGTCCCAGCACTGATGCTGGGGTGGCCGTGACAGTGGTGTCCATGCTCCGTGTCCCTCCTGACGAGCAGCCCTGGACCTTCCTCTGTGTCCTGGGGCTGTGGCTGTGACGTGGGCAATCCTCAGATGTGTCTGTTGCATTTTGGGAGCCTCACCTGAGCTCCTGCCATTTCAGGTGTCCCTTTCTTGTCAGCTCTGACAAAGCCGAGCCTAACTCACCCTAAGCAGCCCTAAGAGTCAGGATTAGCCAAATCCCATTTAGCACTTGTGCTGCCTTTCCTGAGGAGCCAAGGAATTACAGCCATTGCTCCTGATTGTCTCTAAGTGCTTCCACTCAGGATGTATTCTGGCTACATGAATCTGTAATGACAGTTAAATATCTGCCTGGTGCTCACAAGGAACCAGTGAGGAGAGATTTCAGTGGGAGATTTTCTGTACCAGCCTTTGAACTGAGTTTGTATCTGATCTCAGAGGATTGGAGGAGAGACAGGAAACAATTTACCAGGGCTAGAATGGAGACTATGCTAATTCACTCCTTCAAATCTTTTTTTCGCTCCCTGGAATTCAATGAAGAACGGGAATCATGAAGAAAACGATAATCTTAAAGTTCAGTGCTACAACAGGAGAGATTTTTCATTGCTTTAGGGAAAAAAAGTTACGCAGGAGGAGGAAGCTTTGAATATAGATATGCTGGAGGATTGTCATAATCTTCAATCTTGACACAATATTACTCTACCCTACAGAAACCTATTTTAATCTGTGTGGAAATAAATGTCACCCTGGAAGGTTGCTCCTGGAGCTCTGAGGAAACGAGGCACCGCTTTGAGTTCTCCTCTCGGGAAGGTTCCCATCCAGTGCTGTGGTGTTTCAATGCAGGTGTCCTGCTGAGAGCTCACCTGAGGTCAGGGCCCAGGTGCCAGGGCAGCTCCAGGCCCTGCCGGCACGCAGGAAGGGCTGGGGGTTCTCTGCCCTGCACCTACCCGAGTCTGTCACTATAGCACGTGGTAAATAAAGTGAATTCAGGTCCTGCTCTGGTCCTGGCTGGGCACTCCCGTGGCAGTGCCGCAGGGCCTGGGTAAGGCAGGGCACAAGGAATGCTCTCCCCAAAGCCTCCTCTGTCCTGTCCCGCCCCAGCTGCACGGCCACGACGGGAATGGAACATACTGAGGAGGACAAGGAGGCTATTGCTGAGTGCCAGTCAGGGCTCACCAGACCCGGGCTGACTTCTCACAGCAGCATCTCTCAGAAGCAGATGGAACACTTCCTGGAGGGGGCAAAAGCAGCATTTAGGGGCTCCATTCACAGGAGTGATTTTCACTGGAGAACTCCCTGAGGAAAGGGAGATGGGAGGGAGGCTGGAGGGCGGGAAGAAAAGCCTTCTGATATTCCTGGCGTTGGGCAGAGCAGGGTGAGGTAAGGCCCATCTGGGCTTGCTGTGTTTGTTTTCAGGCAGCAGGGTTAGGCAGAGGTCGTGGATGTGTGGGAGAGGGCTGGGTGCTGGCAGCGCCCTGAAGTGCCCGGTCTGGATGGCTGGGGGGCTGCGTGGCCTCGGCCTGGAACGGGTTTCCAGCGTGAAAGCTCTCACCTGTGACCGAATAAAAGAGATTTGGTAAAGACTCGGTGTTGGTTGGTTGGATTTTGTCTTGTTTCCTTCCCCCAGGCAGTGCTGGCACTCCAGTGATGTTCAACAAGAACGGGGACGCCCCGGGGCGCTACGACATCTTCCAGTACCACAGCAGCAACACCAGCACGCCCGGCTACCGCCTCGTGGGCCAGTGGACAGATGACCTCCAGCTCAACGTGAGTCCCTCCCTGCTCCTTTTTGCTGGCTGTGGGCACTCAATGCTTAAAAACTTAGCAGAGATCTTTGCTATTTCCTCACAGCTCCATAATGGGGTATTTGTGCACATTATCTCCTTCTCCTCTGTCCTGCAACCTTCTCCCTGTACCCAGAGAGCCAAAGCTCCTCAGACTAACAGAGACATGAGGTGATCGTGCAAATTTTATTACTTCTGCGTGTCTGCAGTCCCCAGTTGCCAGCTTGGGAAATGAAGCTGTGATTTGTTGTAGTTTGAAACCACTGGGCTTTCATTTGCAGATGCTTTTCAGTTTTTCTTGTCTTTGGAAAGCTGAAATGAAATGGTTTTGGAGTGAGTCACTTTTCCAGAGGTGCTTTTAATCCTTGTGGATGAGGTGGCGTTTCTGGGACGATTTCCTAAAGGAAAACAAGCACGTGGGAGCAGGTGCTCAAATACACTGGGATGAAAACCCGAGGAGTGGTGGGTGGGAAAGCTGGAGACCGTGCCAGCCTCGCCCCTCCGAGCCTGGTCTGACCTCGCCGGGTCCGGGATCCCTGCTTGGCTTTGTGCACTTTGCGTCAGCCTCAGGCTCCTGGACAAGCGGTGCCAGCTCTACCTCATGGCTGCTCCCTGGGAGTGTTATGAACACCCCGAGACAGTGATTGCAGTTCGGCTGGGCTCTGCAGCCTGAGGAAGGTCAAGGTGCTCCTGAAGGGAAATGGGTACTTGTAGAAAAAGGGTTTCCTCCCTCAGTCAGCTCTCCCACCCCAGGAACATCGGGAATTCTTGGTGTGCTGTGGCTCCTTCTCTGCCTCTGCTGCCAGATCTCCTTTGGAAGCAGGGTGAGAGGACAGGCTGTGTGACATGGCCCAGCCCTGACACCTCCCCGGAGGTGGCCAGGACACACGGGGGTGACCCAGGGGGTGACACGGGATGTGACCCAGGGGGTGACCCAGGGAGTGACCCAGGGGGTGACCCAGGGGCTGCTGCCAGCCCGGGGCTCTCGGCGGACCCGGCGTCACTCGCTGCACTCGGGGCTGGCCCTGTGACCTGTGGGGACACCTGAGCTCCCCCGGCCCTTTGTGCCTGGGACACAAGCCACGGGCTGCCCACAGGGGTCACAGCCGTCACCTGGGGTGGAACCAAAGGCAGGACACTTTCTATTTTTAATGTTTTCATGGTTTTTGTTAAATCAAGTAAATAATGTGTCACCGAGGGTCCAGTCTTGGAGGCTGATCACAAACACTATTTTGCTCTCCTTGAATTTTGGCTCATTTTTATTTTCTGTGTTTGATTTGCTCTTTCAGGGTTTTTCAACTTTTGATGTTCTATATGAGGAAATCTATATTAACTTGCAATTTACAGTTCTTTTAGCAAAAAAATTAATATTTTATTAAGCATTCCTTCTTTATGTAAACTGCACATCCTGATTCATTAAAATTTAAAGCTAAATTAATGGAGCTTGATTTGTATTCCTGTTGTTGTGTTAAATGTTTCCATAAAAAGACCTCTTTCCTCACCCTCGTATCCTCATGGCCCCGGGGTCATATCAGAAGTTGAGATTCTCTCACTAACTTCCCTTCTAATCACTCAAGTGTCCTAGTTTCTCACAGAAATACATATAAGACAGTCCCTTTTGTATTATTGTATTATTTCTTACAATAATAAAGACAATTGTGGGGTTTAGAGAAGTCAAGGATTCCTGGAAATAACCAAAATAAATACTATTAAATACATCCCAGGGAAAACTACCAGAAGGTACAATTTGTCTTCAGTAATTATTGTGGCAATAACTCTTCAGGGGATGTTTCCCCAGTTCTTATTTCTTAAATACGACACAAGAGGGGAAGGCAAAGGGTGTTTGGTGCGAGTGCTGATTTGAGTCTGGCAGCCGCTGCAGCCGTGCTCTGCTGCCCAGAGCTCTGTCCCTCGGGGCAGGCTCGGTCAGTCCTGTGTGTCTGCATTTCCTGGGTTACGAACGGGAAAAGCCGCTCACACAGGTGGAAGGTAAGGACACTCCAGGTCCCAGCGGCAGGTGGGAAATGACCGCAGGAGACCAACGAGGTGAGTAAACATTTTCTTTATCATCATCCTCATTCCAAGAAGGAACAGGGATATTTCACCTTTGGGTTCCCCTGGCAGGGCTGCTGCTGTTCAGTCTGTTGTGGGTGCGTTCAACAATGGCCACCTTCCGCTGTCGGTGCTTTCTGGATCGTGGTGGGCACAGGCTGGGTTAACCTGACAGCTGAACCGGATTCTTCCGTGTCAGATTGCAGAGTAACTTCTACTGCAGCTTTCTCTCTCTTGCTTGTGTTAGCAGACAGACTGAGGAGAGCTTTAGCAACTTACTTGCAACTCTTCAAATCTGCTCTGTTTGTTTTCTTTTTGTTGTCCTGGGCTGATAAACGCGGGTTTATGAATTACCTGGGGCTGTCTGTTCTCCTCAGTCCCGATGGCTTCTCCCTGCCTTGGCATCACCTCTGCACATCCGTGTGTGAGGAGCCTCCTGTCACTGCTGTTCACCCACCCTGGATTGACATTTGTGTATCTCAGGTCAGATAACAAAATATTTTATGGTTTTCACTGCAGCAAACCTGGGATATAACAGTTTATGTGAGGGCAGTGCAATCACCCCATTTTCTTTTGCCTGCTTGGTAGCAAACAACCGAGCACAGCTTTGCCCAGCACCCAGGGCATGGTTTAGTAACAGTTTTGGCTGCATTTCAGGTGTCTATGCAAGGATAAAATGAGCAGATGTCTACTTTTGAAGGGCTTGGCCAGTATTCCATGAAAAGCCACGGCAGAGCTTTGTCCTCCCTGCAGCAAAGGTGTGCTGCTGAGGTGCCCACCCATCTCCCACGGGAGGCCAGGGAAGGCCACGTCCCACCCCTCTCCTTGGTGAGGATTCTGCCAAGCTCTGCCAGCCCCTCCTGTCCCCAGCACGCAGATTTGGGATGCAGTGTTTATAGTTCTCATCCTCCTGCCATTTGAAACGCTCTGCCCTGGATTTTAGGATCAGAAACTTGGCCAGCTGCATCCCTGCTGAGATGCGGCCCCGTGACCCCCGGCGCCTGTTGAAAAGCAGAGATAGAGCTAATGCAATTAGGGTTTAAATCCTCCGGCTACAGGGAGAGCTGCACTTTAACCCAGGGCTGCAGCTCTGTGAGGGTGCACTCGGTGCCTCAGGGCAGCTCCAGCATCACCAGAACTGCCTGGACTGGATTTAGCGTTGATGTGTTTCAAAAGCCAGGAGTGCTGCTGGTGAAGAGGAGCCAATCTGCCGTGGGGAGGGCGAGGAGCGTTGTGTAGCAGCTGGTTCTGGTTGGTTTGCTTTTCCAATGGGTCATTTCAGTTTGTTGTTTGGTTGGGCTTCTCCTTTGTATCTAAGGCCTGTGTGGTTCAAGCAGCAGGAAATCGTGGGGATGGCTGAAGGCAGCGTGGGCAGGAGCCAGGTCCTGCCTCCAGCCTTGTGCTTCTCTTTGGATCTTAGACAAGGAATTAACCCCTCCACGCCCTGCTTTGCCCCCATCTCCCATGGAGCCAGCTCTGGACGTGTCCTTGCTGTGTGTGCTGTTTGTAAGGTCCGGGGCAGCCTTGGGGCTGCTGGGTAAGAGGCACTGTAGGAACGTGAGGAGCTGCCTGAGCAGCTCCCATACGGGGCTGGCTCCTAAAAATGCAGCTGCTCATGCTTGGAGGTGCCTGACACAAACACAAACACATCTCTCCTGGAGGAACTGATGTGCCTGAAGGAGGAGGAAATGGATCGCTCCTAGAGGAAGCACAGGTTCTCCTGGGAAATTTGGTGATATTGCTTCTCTTTCTCAAGGTACAGTTAACTCAGCAGGTCCCAGGTTTATTGTGTTTTCCCATCCCATTCCCTGTGCAAGTATCCCATAACTGTCAAAATCAACAAGTCAAGGAAACAATCCCTGTGAAATTGTTGAACCTGCTTTTTCCAGGTGTTTGCCTTGTGCTGAGGCTGGAGAGACCCATCTGGGCTCCTGCCTAGGAACACGAGCTGATCCCAGGGAGCTGTAGGGTGCTGAGATCCTGCCTCGTGGGCTGGACGTGCTGGCTGGACACCAGATGGAAACTCTCCCCGGGGAAGGGCTCCTGCCCCTGGTCCCTGTGGGAGCACCCAGCCGAGGTGTGGGGTCACCTCGGCCATCCCTCCCCAGCTCCCACACGGGCAGGACGATGCCCTCGTCCTTCGCCCTCAGCTTGGAGGAGTGAGGTGCTTCCGTGAGACCTGGTTATTTGCCATTGGAGAGGGAGATCCTCCCGGAGCAGGCTGATGTGGGGTTGTTTTTCAGTCTGATTGTCTAATTAATGCTGTAATAAGGCCATTAGTGTCTGCATAGGGTGCATCATGTCGAGTCTTAATTGCACCGGCGTCTCCAGCGTGTCAGACGCTCTCTTCCAGCTCCGAGTTCCAGCTCGTAACGGTGCCACTGGGCACTGGGGCTGTGCAGCACATGTTCAGCATGGCTGCAGGAGGTGAATCCTTGGCTGGGCATGCAAAACACCATGTCCTGTCCCTGACTGCACCGTGGAGATTTCAGGCAGCTCGTGCTGGAGGTGTGCCTCCCTTCCAAAGCATCAGGCAGGGCCGACCTCGAGCGCCAGACAAAACCAAACCATTCCTCTAATTAATTTGTTTGCAAACAGAAACAAATACATGTTGGAGATGCCTGAACACACTGCAGGGATGAACGAGGAGATCTGTGTTGTTCTCTGGGTGTGCCCTGGGACTGTAGATGGCTCAGGGGTGTGGAGCAGAGCAGGGTTTGGGACAGGGCTGTGGTTCCCCGGAGCCCTCGCATGCCCTGCTGGGGCTGCTGCCAATGCCTCCCCTTTTACTGATGTCCCCCAGCAATCAGTGATCTGTGGCTGCAGCCCTGCCAAACGAGGGCTTGGGAGATGAATGGTATTGGTAATTATCAATTTGGTTCCATGAACTCGGCTGGTTGTGGCTCCAGCTCCCCTTATGAACCCCGGCTCGTGCTGGACGGCCCCGGGGACGTGGCGTGGGCTCCTTAATAATTCCCTGCTCCCTGGGGAAGGAGCTGGGAGCTGCTGTTTTCCTTGGGCAGCAGAGTGTGAAATAAAGTCTCGTTTGAAATGGGTAACATCCCTGTAGCTCAGGGTCTGGGGACTGGGGCAGGCTGGGGGTCAGGGTTGCCCCCAGAGCTGGGGGAGCCTTTGCTGGCAGGACAGCAGCAGGGACAGGGACAGGGACACCACGGTCACTGACACAGACAGGAGGGAACTTCCACACTGCAATTCTTTTTTTCCCCACAAATAGAAGTACACTGAGTAACTCTGTAATTGACTGTGCAGTTTATGCAGAACCTGCTCACTTCAACCCCTCCTGAATCAGTTTGGGCTCAGACTAATCAATTTACATGCCATAAACATCTCTGTAGGGAATTTGGAAATAAATGTTATGAATAGTGAGCTGGTGAAGAGAGTAATTAACTGTCTAACCTGCTGGCAAGAGACCCTGGCTGTACCTGCCTTTTTTTGATAAAATATTCGAGTTGGAATTGGATCCAAGCACCTCTTCAGTGATGTTTGTTGCTCAGGAATATTCTGCCAACAGATGGTATTTTTCTAAAATAACATGTTCAAATTGGTTTCTGTTCATTGGTTTTTTGGGTTTGTTGCTGGGGTCTGGGTTTTTTCTTTGGAGCAGAATGTGTTCAAAGTAGATGGAGTTTCTGGTTTTGGCACTGTTAGGGACACTCTGCATCTTCTGCTGCCCTGGTGCTGTCCCTGCAAGTGTCACTGGGTGACACGTGGTGACAGTCCCACTCACAGGGCTGGGGTATCTGGATTTACGGGAATTATTTCCCAGCATTAATGCTGCTCAGTGCAGAGTCCTTGCAGAAGGATCTGCAGCCTGTTTGCTCAGCTCTGGGCACGGCTGGGCCTTTCTGAGCTCAGCCCCTGTTACCCCATCAGCCAAACTGTCCAGTGAGGAACTGAAGGGCAACTCCATCCGTGGGTTCCTAAAACTCGTCTCAGTGCCACGTCCTGGCCCCCATGCCCACCGTGGCAGCAGCCCTGGTGTGTGCTGCAATCATGGACGTTGTTTATTTTGTTCCCTCATTAAACTCCGCAATCTTTCATTGCTCATGTCAGCCGTGACCGGCGCAAACACCTTTAATTATCTTAACTTGCAGAATTAACTTGCAGCCAAGTGGAAGGGAATTTTTCAAACCACTGGCCTGCTGAATGACCATATGCTGATTCCTCCCTGCTCCACGGGGGCTGGAGCAGGCAGGGGGCCGAAACCATGCAGGTCCTGCACAAGCTGTGACTGCAGCTGGACTGGGGAGTGCCTCGGGACGAAACCAGGGGGCTGTGACACTGCAGATGGGTTTGGTGCATTTGGCTGTTGAAGTGGATTTATCAGACAAGGGCACAGCCCCAGAACACCCGATGGGAACCACGTGGGTCAGGCAGGGCAGTTCTGTACCGCAGGCAGGAGCTGCAGCACTCGCTCAGCCGGGCCAGGCTTTCCATGCAGGGCTGTGCTGGATCACAATAGCAAGGCGACAGTTAAATCTTACCCCCAACTCTGCAAACCAGCTCAGGCTTGGAACTGCAGATGTGAAATGTCATTTGCTCTCTGTTACTGACCCGCTTGGCCCAGGCAGTAACAGCGCCGCGAGTGCAGCACCCGGGGCGGGCCGAGGGAGCTCAGCTCCATCAGCTCTGGCAAGGCAGAACGTCCCCGTGATCCTGCTGCAGGTCTGAGGATGTCACAGGGGAAAGTGTCTGTGGGGCTACAAACGCTGAGGGAAAGCAGGCTGAGGGAGTCTGAGATGGATTACACACGTGCTTAAAGACAGGAGAAAACTGGAGCGTACGGAGCTCGTAAAAGCTGTAATGGCAAAAAAACGATGTAGCAGAAGACTTGACTTGAGATTTTGCTTTGTCTGGTGTTGTTCTCTTCCGTCCCCACGAGCCTGCGGGCAGACACACTCTGAGAATGAGTTATGTTAGAAATAGGAGTTAAAAAATAAATCACCCAGTCTTCAAAAGAGGTGCTGGTTCTGCGCCTACACATCCCTCTGTAAAGCCTTTCTGTGAGGCTAATGTGGTTTTGTCAGCAAATATATTCAAGAGCAAATGCTTTGCTGGGATATTTTATGGCTAATGAACATGTTTGGTTGCTTTTGGCAGGAGTAACAATGTCAGTTTGTGTGTTATTGAGGGTGCAATATTCTTTATTTAATATCTGGAAGCAGGAAGAGGCTCTTCGGTGACAGATGTGCTTTGTTGTGTTTGTTTGGAGAAGTTCACCCAGCTATGGAGAGCAAAGCACTTCAGCTGTGCCCCAGAGCTGTTCCGCTGCCGCAGCTCCTCAGCTGCCAGGGGGAACGTGGGGCACAGCAGCCTCACAGCACGGGAGCCCTGGGCATGTCAGAGCTAACCATCTAACACCCCAGCTAACCCAGCAGGGAACTCAGGGTCCCAGTCAGACCCACTGGGCTCTTGAGCTGAGTTCTGCCCAGTGTTTCCATCGCTGTTCCCCCTCGTTCCAGCCCAGCAGGGCCCCCACAGCTCCTGCCCAGCCTCAGCCTCGGGCAGCCCTGTGGCACCTCAGTCTGCTCCCTCCGGGATCATCTCCAGGGCCGTGGAGATGGCAGCAAAGCCTGGGTTTCTGTTTGTCTCTCATCCTTGCCCTGGCAAAAGAGGCTGGGTGGAGAATACTCTGTTTGTCCATGAACTCCCCTCTGAAGGTCCGTGGGGACGTGGGCAGTGCTGCGGGCACGGGCAAGGCTCTGCAGGACAGGGAGAACCCACGAAGTATCAGCAAAATAATGACTGGATTCATGCCTCTAGATCAAAGACACTTTCGTCTTTTCCCTGGCAAGACAAGTGTGATTTCCCTCTGGGGGGAGTGCCCAGCAGCAGGGTTCATGTCTGGAGAGGCCAGGGCACCCCCGAGGCACCCGGGCTGTTCCTTCTTTGGTGGCTCCTTTCTCACCCCTTTGTCTGTCTGCCGTGGGAGGAGGTGTTTGCGGGCTGTCCCTGTCCCGGTGAGGGGTGGCTGCCTGGCGTTCCCTGCCAGATGTGGGGCAGGCAGCAGGATTACAGCTTTGGGAGGTTTCGGTGGCAGATCAGGGGCTGGCACCTTCCAGTCCTGCCAAGAGTCTTGTGACAATTAACAGCAGCCAAAACTCGCTGCTTTGTCTCCACTTTTGTTGATCCAATTTGCATGTAAACTCCTTTAATAAACTGTGTGAACAGCTATGGGAGCTCTTGGCTTAGAGCAGCTTCTGTAGATCCCAAACATAACCCAGCTGTGTTTTGCAAAATGAAATTTTGGTCCCATGCAGATGCCAGAGCCAAGGGTGGTAGAGTAGAAATGATGACAGATGCGTCATATTGTGCCTGTTTGCTTTAGGGAGGAGAAAGAAATCCTGCAAAGGGTGATTGAAAGCTGTGCTCACATCAGGCCCGTGTGAGCAGCCCTCGGAGTTTCCAGCATTTAAGCAAAGCAGAAAGGTTCCTGACAGGTCATGTGTATTGAGTGGGTCAGAAATAATCACTATTTAAATGTCCCTGAATACTGATTTCTGAAGGAAACCGCCGTGGCTGGTGGCACGACTGGAAAATCAGATGTATAATGTGGAATTTAATGTGTCTCCAGCTAATTGTTCACATGATGGACAATAATGGCCCCGAATAAACAGCTGCAGAGGGTCTTTAGTCTGCTCTGAAACAACTTGAGGGGAAGCCTTTATTTGCTTTGTTTTCCTGTTTTATTTGGTTTTTCTTCCACTAAAGTGAAAACGTACATTTTATGAAAATGCTGCCGAAATGATTGCCATGAAACATCCTTGTTTGCTTGTTAATCCCACTTTTAACTGGTGAGGGGAGCTGGGACTGACTGGGAACAGCAGCATCCGAGCAGCTGGATCCCAGTGCTCGCTAGAATCGGGTATTTTATTCTGGTTTAGCAGTGCCTGCACTTTAACTGGCTGGGGAAGGGTTGTACAGACTCCTCCCCTTGCAAGGCCACGTCTTGCCCCATTCCTCCCAAAAATGCATCTGGAAGGGATGGTACAGGCTGTGGCTGCCCCTGGATCCCTGGCAGTGTCCCAGGCCAGGCTGGACGGGGCTTGGAGCAGCCTGCGACAGTGGAAGGTGTCCCTGCCCATGGCAGGGGTGGCACTGGATGGGCTTTAATGTCCAAAGAAGTTTGGGATTCTGTGATTATTCAGATTTTCCTCATTCTAAGCCACTTCAGGATAAAAAATTGCCTTGGATTAGCTCTGCTTTCAGGAGATAGTTTTGCCCCAACCTATCCATTTAAAGAGACAAGAACTGTGTGTTATAAATGCACATTTGGAAGCACATGCTCTTTATTTTAATTTAAAAAATATTATGCAGGGGCTGCAGGATGAACACTGAAGATGCGTGGTCCACCCCCTTCCATTAGTGAGAAGACAATACAAAGCTGTAGGCAGATACAAAAGCATTAAAATAATTAATTTTCCCTTTTATTGTGTGTCAACAGAAATGTATAATAATAAGCATTTTTGCAAAAATTGTGGATTAAGCACTTTTCTCTACATCAGTGGTGTGCTGGAAATGTCCTTGCTTTAATGTAGAACAAATGGCCCTTGGAGCTCATTAAAGATGGTGTTCTGAGTGCTCAGAGGAACTCTCAGAGCTGCTGGGCTAGAGCAGGTAGGGCTGCTAAAAAACGGTGGCAAATATTAAATGAGAGACAAAGTAAGAGTAGGAATGAAAGGGAAATAAATGAGGGTCAAGAATTCTTACTGTGAGAACACCAAAGAGGAGCTGCAGTGTGGGAGCAATGTGCTGGGATTAGCTGGAAGTTTCCAACCATAATTAATGGAATGTGTTAAACAGGATGTGACAGGAGCTGCTGAGGGGCACCTCGAGTGCTGGGTCCGGTTCTGGGCCCTCTCCTGCAAGGAAAACGCCGAGGGGCTGGAGCTGTCCGGAGAAGAGAGCTGGGGAAGGAAGGGCTGGAGGGTCAGAGCTGTGAGCAGTGACCAGGCTGGCGGGGGCAGCGCTGGGCTCAGGGCTGGACTGCAGGGCCCACCCTCCGTGGGTCTGTGGCTGCGGGACGCTGCTCAGCTGGACCCTGGCTGGGACGCGGGTGGGACGGGAGCGGTGTCACAGCTCCCCACGCCCCGCAGGGAGGGAACGGTGGAAAGTGCAATGAGATTTTCTGCCCAGCTGGAGGTCTGACCCCCGTGCTGCAGCCCAGGCCTCGCCAGTCCCAGTGCAGCACCGGTGTCCCAGCGGTGTCCAGCCCCGCGGGCACTGGGCTGCAGCCAGGGTGGGTCTGGCAGCATTCCCGGGATCCCCAGGCTCTCCCTGGGCTCCTCGCACGGCAGTGGCTGTGGGAGGTGCTCCCGTGTCTTCCAGAAGCTGTAAAGAGAGTTCTTTTCCGCACAAATTCCTGCAGCTCCTGGCACCGTGGGCTCCCTGCCCACGCCAGGGCTTCCCAGGAGCTGTCACAACACTAATGAGAGCCAGGAATTGGAGCTGAGCAGTCCCTGGGTGAGACTGATCCTGGAGGCACTTTCCTCATTAACCAGGATGTGAATCAGCAGGTGGGAAGATGAGGGTCTGGCGTTACGGGAATGTCATCACCATCTTTTGACATTTGCGATTTGTGCTGACAATGAAAATTGCAGGTATTTTTTTGGCTGGAAGCCTTTGAGAAGTGATGAGTTTCTATCATTTTCAAGCAGAAAGTTGTGATCTGCCTGTTTAGTGTGTTTTTAAGGACAAGACTCAGCAGCTGCTGTGCCAGGAGGGCAGAAAGTGGACAGGCAGCAGCAGGAGAAACCAGGACTAAATATATGTGATGACATTTAACTTCTGTTTATGTGGGAAATACTTTGGAGTGACTTAAGACAATTAATGCAGCAGAGCAGGAAAGTTCTCGCAGGTTTTGCTTTTCCTCTGAAGCAGTTTTCTGCTGCAGTGTCCTCAGAACCCCAAACCCCTCGCCAGCCTGAGAGGCCTCGTGTGGGGACACAGCCGCTCCCCGGAGCTCGCGTGCTGCTGCTGCAGCAGAGACGCTCCTTCCGTTTGAAGGGAGGGTTTGGACTCTGGGCATTCTGGGTTATCCTGCACAGGCGTTAAGGCTGCTCTGCTCAGCGCGGGGATTTGTTTGGCACAAGCCAGAGCTGGTGGGGTTTTTGCCTCCACCACCTTGCAGGCTCAGTGCTGCCGTAAGGGTTCCCCGGCACTCCCTGCAGCCAGGGAAATTCAAGGAGCTCCAGCGTGAGGTGAAACACCGTGTCTGGGCCAGGCGCTGCAGCAGCCCTGCATCCTCCCTGCCACTCTGGCTTATCATCACTGTTATCTCTTGAAGGGGTTTCAGTTGATATTTTGCAGAAGGCTCTGCTGAGGATGCCTTATTGACATATTCTTAGCTTAAAACCATTATCATGGTAAATCCCTGGATTTAAAAACTAATTACAAGACATTAATAGCTGAGCCTAAAGAGCTAAGTCATGCAAATATTGCTGTCTGCAAAGTGGAATATACACAAATGTCTGAACTGCTGAGTTAGGAGCTGCAGTCTGGAGGTGGCAATAAATCTGAGCCCAGTCCTCGCCGCTGGGCTCTGCGTGTCCACGAAATTAATGGCACCATCATTATGAAAGTGGTATCAGGGAACGTGGCTATTTTCTTCCCTGAGTAGGTTAATTACCACTAATGTAATTATTTTTCTACTGATTTTTATTTTAATCAAACATTGCACGAAACAATTAAGTTCAGAACAAATGGCTTATTATGGAAATGTTTGTGGCGGAGGGAAGCAAAGCAGCAATGTTTGAATTGCACACAGATATTGAGTTACTTTGTTCATTAAAATGAACAATTACATTAGGCCTTATGAGACAGACTAAGCATTTCTTGTTAATGTTTGTTCTATAGTCAACATAATGAGAATATATATTGTGAGTGGATCCAATCCCTCTTGCTCGAGGCATTCAGGAACTGGGGGATGTGTGGGAGCAGGGAGAAAATCCTTCCCAGATCTGCCAGAACTGCAGTGGAGGGGGCTCCTCGTGTCCCTGGGCACTGACGTGGCCAAGGGTGAAGTCCAAGGTGTGACGCTGTTGGCTCTCCGTGGGTGCAAGGTCTGGCTGCCTCTGGCAGTGCTGTTGGTTTGGGAAGAATAAATTCCCTAATCCCTGGACTGAAATGGAAGGTTCTACATAAAACCCCCAATTTTTCTATTAATTGCAAGAGTACTTTCTCACAGTGTATGAAGTTTTTTGCTTCCTACTTTGTAGACTGTGGTAGGCATTTCCAGCTAATCCTTGGAGGTATTTAAAGATGTGTAGACGTGGGACAAATTTTCTTTCAAAAATGCACTTTTCTCAGTGGGGAAAGTGTCTGTCGTTGACTCGGGTTCTCACCCCTGCTGCAGGTGCCCAGCATTCCCTCACAGGCACTTTACACCCTGAATTTTCTCCAGAAACAGCAGAAATCTGTCCAAGGCCAGTGCTAGAGCTCTTGTGGAGTCATCCCAGGAGGCCAGGAAAAGGACTTTCCTCAATTCTGCCTGATCTTCTCTTTATCTCCTTGCACAGAGTATCTGTGCAGGATGAAGTCCCTTTAGGCTGCCCCAGGTACCGGCAATGCCACGGAATATGTTTGGGGATATGGAAATTCATCCTTGTGTAGCCATAAGGGAAGCAGGGCCATGAGAACACATTAATCAATCTGTGGTTCTGAAGATACTCACACATGGAAAATTGGTGACAATCATTTCAGTGCTGCAGACTGGGTCAGTCCCTGTGGTTGGGAGGATCTCATTTTGAATTGGTGCCTGCTGCAAAAAGGCCTCGGGAGAGGCTGTGGATGATCACCAGGGTAGGAAATGCAGGCTCTGGGCTGGATGGAGGCCTCGCTCTCAGCTATGAAAACCCAGGTAAGTCACAGCTGCCCTGTCTCGCTCTGCCTCGGAAAATGGGCACGAATCGGGGATTCAGAAGAGTAAAAGAAGCAGCAGTGTCAGCCAGCTGCTTTCCTAAGGAAGTGCCGTGACATTTTCCCGTGTTTTCCGGGTCAGCAGTCTCAGCCCTGGCTCCCCTCGTGCCCCTGCCCTGGCTCTCCCTGCTGGCATCGCCCTGGGTGCCCCTGCGGCGAGGGAGTCACGGGGACACAGCCGGGTCGCTCAGCCCCTCCTCATCCTCACAGCCCTGGAACCCAGCTCCTTGTTAGCCCTGTGCTGGAGCAGGGATGGAGGCAGGCATGGAAATGGATTTCCTGGCTCCTTGCACTGCCAGGGAGACCAAAGCACCATCTATCAGTGCAATTAAATGAGTCTCTGTATTTCCCTTTATCATCAGCGCTCCTCCTGCAGGCTGCACACCTCCAGCTCAGTGGAGTAGGAGAAAGGAGTTCATGGATCTTCTCTCTTCCCCAGAATACTGAAGGTTAATGAAGTTTCCCAGGCAGTGGCAGACCTCTAGAATATCTCTTATTGAGGGATTATTTTTACAGCATTCACAGAGAGGTTCTTGGTACTCCAGTGTTTGAGCAGAGTGTGACTTCAGGGTTTGGTGTTTTCACATATATAAAATGAAGATGATACAGGATCTATTTTGATTTAAATTAGGAAAGTGCAACTTAATCCTCCAATTTAAGACTTGCCCACCCAGGTCTTCCTGTCTACATGGATAATTAAGGCAGCTGATTCAAGAAACTCATCTGAGAATTTAGGCTTGTAGGGAAAATCACGGAGCTTGTCAGCATTTAAGTGACCTAAAGAAAAATAGCTGAAATTTTGTTTTTAATAACACTTATTCACATCTATCCCAGGGGATCAGGTTTTATGTGTGGCAAAGACACACACACACACACACAGCTGCTGGAGCCACTGAGGTGCTGCTGGGCAGCTGGGCTGGTAACTGGGGCTGGGGATGCCAGGACCTTCCCAGGCTTCCAGGCTGGACTGTTTCTCTGGGGCTCCAACGCTGAACCTTCCTTTTTCTTGGAAGCTGGTGAGCGGCTTTAGTCAGGCATAGTTTGAAATTATTTGTGAGTCTAACTTTCCACAGTACTTGGGAGCCTTTGCCACATACCTTGGAGCTCAGGATTCTCCAGACTGCAGAGCAAGTGAGACTTTCCATGTATTTAATATAATCATTTATCATTTACATTCCCAGAAGCACATGTGGTATTTCAAAAGCTGAATGTGACTTTGAAATGAAATATTATCTAATTATTGCGTTTTTCGGTGATGACCATTTTCTTTGCCCTTCATATTTCTCACCTGGCTTGTACAGCAGACCTTCCCCCGTTCTCACTGATCCCATGCTCTGTGGAAAACACATTTCCACCTCATTTCAAATCTTCCCCTGGTCAGTAGCAGTTCCAGGAAGGGAGATCTTGGTTCTGTCTCAGTAAGAAGCCCCAAGGTTTGTGGAAAGCAGCCTTGCAAATGTAAGCCCTGCCTTCCCTCAAGGATTGCAATGTTCCTATTAATTTCCATGGAAAAACAGGTTTTCACTCTCCTGGTTTATCTGGGTTGTGTGTCATTCCATCAGAATTAATGACAAACAGAAATGAGCAATGGAGGCAGTGAACAGCTAGGGACCAGAGCCCCACCCAGAGGCACCAGGGTGTGGTTCCAGGAGGCTGCCCCGTGGGAAGTTTATCCACTTGGGTTTTGTGTGCTGGGGTTCCCCTGGGTCCCCTCCCTTCATTCCCAGCTCGTGTCTGTGGCAGCCACACGTAACCCCGAGCCTGTTTGTGTCCCTGTCCCACAGAGATGCAGAGGGGAGGAGAGGTGTCTGCTGTGCCCCCCTCGGTGTGCAGCCAGCCCGCAGCCAGCCCTCAGCCAGCCCTAACCCCGAGCCTGTTTGTGTCCCTGTCCACAGATCGAGGAGATGCAGTGGGGAGGAGGGGTGCGTGCCGTGCCCCCCT
Organism: Cnemophilus loriae; assembly: GCA_013397755.1. Lineage (NCBI taxonomy): Eukaryota > Metazoa > Chordata > Aves > Passeriformes > Corvidae > Cnemophilus > Cnemophilus loriae. The sequence continues at coordinate 151,226 of VZTF01005577.1, forward strand.
CGGTGTGCAGCCAGCCGTGCCGGCCGGGCGAGAGGAAGAAGATGGTGAAGGGGATGCCGTGCTGCTGGCACTGCGAGCTGTGTGACGGGTACCAGTACCAGGCCGACGAGGTCACCTGCCTGCTCTGCTCCTACAACGAGCGGCCCAACGAGAACCGCACCGGCTGCCGCTCCATCCCCATCATCAAGCTGGAGTGGCACTCGCCCTGGGCCGTCATTCCCGTCTTCCTGGCCATGCTGGGGATCATCGCCACCATCTTCGTCATGGCCACGTTCATCCGCTACAACGACACGCCGATCGTGCGCGCCTCGGGCCGGGAGCTCAGCTACGTGCTGCTGACCGGCATCTTCCTGTGCTACATCATCACCTTCCTGATGATCGCCAAGCCCGACGTGGCCGTGTGCTCCTTCCGCAGGATCTTCCTGGGGCTGGGCATGTGCATCAGCTACGCGGCCCTGCTGACCAAGACCAACCGCATCTACCGCATCTTCGAGCAGGGCAAGAAGTCGGTGACTGCGCCCCGGCTGATCAGCCCCACCTCGCAGCTGGCCATCACCTCCAGCTTGATATCGGTGCAGCTGCTCGGGGTCTTTATTTGGTTTGCGGTTGACCCACCCAACATCATCATAGATTACGATGAGCAGAAAACTATGAACCCCGATCAGGCCAGAGGAGTTCTCAAATGTGACATTACGGATCTACAAATCATTTGTTCCTTGGGTTATAGCATTCTGCTCATGGTGACGTGCACTGTGTATGCCATCAAGACTCGGGGGGTCCCAGAGAATTTTAATGAAGCCAAACCCATTGGATTCACTATGTACACTACCTGTATAGTATGGCTTGCCTTCATTCCAATATTTTTTGGCACTGCCCAGTCAGCCGAAAAGGTAGGTGAGAGTGCACAGGTATCTCAGGATTCTCTGTGGTTGTAACGACGTGCTGGTGGTCAGCTTTCCGTGGATTTCCAGCTGAACCCACCAGGCAGCTCATTCCTGACCCACGGGCAATCTATGGCACTGTTTTCCTTCTCCGTTTAGCTCGTGGGCCATTCATTTGATAAACTGGCAAATGATCAATAGCAATCACATTAGCCATTAGTTTTATTGTTGCATCTATTTCAATTGTTTCTTTGCAGTAGGATAAGTGGGAATTAGCTGTCATATTATCCACAAAGAGGCATCTCCTAACTAAATCATTTTGAATACAAGATGTAAGCAAGAAAACTGTCAAAAAATACTCAAGTGGACTCCTGTGCCTCTGGACCCAAGCCCTGAGGGCAGTGTGGGGTCTGATGAGTGCTCTGCTCACAGAACAGCCCCAGGACACATTTACACCACGGTGTAAAGGGCCTGTCCTGAGCTCCCAGGCTCCAGCTTCTGCTCCATGATGCAGATTCACTTTTACATGAAGCTGTCATTTCAGAGGGATTTGGCAAATACCTCCAAGCCCAATATTTAGAGAGCAATGGCGATACTGGGCTGTCCTGAACTGCTGTCAGTCTGTTTTACTCCTCCACCCCACCCCAGCCTGGAGGAAACTGCCCCACATCCTTACCTGTGGTGTGCTCCTGAATCAGGCATCACTCACCTGCCTGAAACGCTCCCCCAGCCCTTGCATGGATGTGGCAGCATGGTGTTACCCCAGATCCTGGACCCGCACTGCCCCGTGCAGGAAAGAGCTTTGGCTTCTTGGTCCTTTCTTCACCTCTATTTTCATTTTCCATTTGTTCTTGAACACAGAACTGGGGCAGGCTCAGTGCTGTGGGTGGAATTATTGTGTCTTTTTAATGGGTGAGCCAATTTCAGAGCGCAGCTGGCAGGTCCCCCTTTGAGCAGGGCTATCATTCCCAAGCAGGCCCTGGTTAAACCCAGGGCTGTTGAGGTGAAGCTGCAGGAACACAACAGGGGCGTTGGGACAGGTCCTGCTGTGCCTCCAGGGCTCCTCCCTGGCAAGGGGCTGCACAGAGCCTTGTTCTCTCCAGCTCAGGAGGTTGTGGAGATCTGCAGTTGCTTTGGCCTCAGCTTCGGCCGTCACGGGAGGAGGGGATCAGCCAGGAAGGAGTTTGCTGGCGGGAGAGGGGATCACCCAGGATGGCCAGGCAGGAACAGAGGTCATGGAGAGGTTTCCATGTATCCTCTCACCTCTGCACTGGGCTGTCCAGAGCCAGGGCATCCCCAGAGGGAATTAATTTCAACTGGAAAGGAGACCTGCCAAGGCTTACAAACACTTCAAACGCCTGTGCTCTCCCTGTTCAGGGCGAGATAAGGAGCAGCAGAAGCAGCTCTGAGTGCAGCGGGGTCTGTTTGTGACCTGGCTCTGACACGGGGAGTGCTGAGCAGCTCTCGAGCTCCCTGCGTGGCAACGGGGCCTGCAGGGGACTGAGATGAAGTGCTTGGAATTGTTGTCTGCAGAGATTTAACCAGGTGATATTAAACCACAAAGGATTCCAAAGGCTGCTGCCAGCACTCAGAGCTGTTCAGCAGCAAAAGCTTGAGGTGTCCGTGTACTCCTGGGGCGGAATTAAACCTGGACTCTGGAAGTGCTGGGTTCTGGTACAGCCCGTGTAGGACAGCAGAAGGGATGGTGATTAACCTGATCTCACACAGAGCACAGAGCAGGGCACGGGGCAGGGGAAGCAGCCCCTCCCTGTGCTGTGCCCCAGCCCAGGGACGCTGGGGGCACTGGGGACGCTGGGGACAGGGACAGCAGTGGCTGCTCCGTGCTGCTGGGGCTCACCCCCATTCCTCGGGCTGGAAGCTGCTCTGTCTGGTGCAGCAAAGCCCCCAGTGTGACCCTCGCTGTGCAGTGGCCGTGCGTGGAGGGCCCCAGTCCCTGTCCCTGTGTCCCTGCAGGGCTGTGCAGCTCCTGGGCTGTGGGACCCGTGCACGGTGCCAGACCCCGGCGCTGCTCCTGGGCCTTTCCCCCTCCTGCCCTGCACAGAGCTGCAGCTGCGGGAGCTTTGCTGCTTTTCTTTCTTTCCTGCCACTCCTTTTGGGTGGGGGTGCAGGGATTGTGCTTTTTGGTGCTTGCTACTGATTTCCTGTCAGATATTTCCTCTGGAAAATATTGTGCCTTAGCTTAGGCACTCACGTCTGTGCTGAAATGGAAATTGCACCTGCTGAAAAATCTCATGCAGCACGATCTTTTAAACTGAGGAATGGGGTTATATATAACACTGTGGGTTTCAGTGTATGGATTTATTTTATTTTATCGATAAATACAAGCATAATGTTGTTCGGTAGAAGGCATATTGAAAACACCTGCCTTGTTCAGGGTAGAGAATAACGCCTCCAACAACAACAAAAAACCCCTAGCAAAGTGCTGCAGGTAATTCATAAATGTGAATAATTCAAGCAGGAGCTGTTGCAGCAGGTGGAGGGAGGCGGGGTGGTGTGAGGAAAGCCAGAAATCTGAGTTTCTCCAGGATGGAGATGAACCATGAGGTGCATGGGAGGTGGGATGTGGTAAAAGCAGTTTCAGACCTTTTCACAGCTTAAGTTCACTCAGCCTGTTTCTTTGTCCATTATCAAACACCGGCGAGAACACGTGGCCGGTTGTGATTTCTGGGTCAGTTGTGGTGTATGGGCTCGGTCTGGTAATGCAGCACACGGATCCCATGTGGAGTGCTCGTCCTCCCCACGTCCCAGCACTCCGGGAGTTCCCGTGGCTGGGATGCCGAGCTCTCAGAGCTCCTGCTCCGTGCCTGGGCTTTGGGCAGCTCTGGGGCGTTGTGTTGTCCTATACAGTACGTATCCTAAAAACGCTGTGTAACCTTGGAGGAGCAGGACAGTTGTGGGGCAGGAATTGTCTCTGCTCAGAAAGATCCCCCTTTAGTGTGTTTTTAGCTGAAGGAGGGGAGATTTAGACTGGATATATGGAAGGAATTCCACCCGGGGGGGGTCAGGGTGCCCAGAGAAGCTGAATATTCCCCTAAGATCTCATTTTCTCAGATTATGTCATTGGGCTGAACAAGAGAGAGATGTCATCGTTATATTTGCATAGAGGTTCTGCTGTCTCAGAGCTGCGATTGCTTTTATTTAGTAATTGTGCTAAGATTAAAATAATACAATTCTGGATATGTTTACAAGCCAGCGAGAACTGTCAGCGTGCTCCTGAAATACATCCTGCCAGTGGGATTTTTTCTTGAATGATTTTCAGGGCTTTTTTCAAGTTAAAAAAGTTCTGCTTGTGACTGACTGAGGGGTGGCTGTTGTTCAGCCGGTGTGGCTGTCCTGCTCGGGAGCTTTATTCTTCCTGCAATGATGAGAAACAGGGGAAAGTTGGAATAGGGAAAAGAGTTGTGACCTTCCATCAGCTTATTTCTGCACGAACTTTCAGTTGTAAACTGTTGCGGTTTTTGGGGGGGTTTTGTAATGAAATTTGAAGTCCCTAATCCCATCAGCTCTTCCACCTTCCTCCTTGTTTCTCTATTTTTTTCCCAATGCCCCTTTTATTCAAATCAATAAGCAGGGCAAGTCAGGCATATTTGGCAGCAACACTTTTACTTATTGTGTTGAGTGTTCCATAAATACTATAATTTGAAGGCACATGCAAAATGGGTCCTTGTTCAGATTAAATAATGTCACATTAGCACAGGAGCTCTTCAGTCTCTGTTCTATTTTTTGGTGCAACTAAGTTACCCTTCAATTCTCTGTAACACAAATACCAATTAGCCAGGTAGGACACACTTTTATTTTCTCCCTTGGGAAGGCTTGAGCTGACAGTTGCTATAGCAACTCTACATATGTGGATTTGGGAGTTATGAGGAATTTAATGCAACATTTGTTGGAGTTTTACACTGTTGGATCATGGAGAAAACCAGGCTTTGAGGCTCCCAGGGAATGTGACTGAATCTGCCCTGATTTGGGGCTCACACAGCGAGGGACAGGGGTGGATTTCAGCTTTTGTTTAAAGGAGGATTCTGATAACAGGAATTTCTCATTGATGCACTTTCACTTCACCCATCACTTCATTATCTGCATGTTCACATGCTGAAGTTCTTAATTTTATCCAGCCTCAATTGTATCCCTGAGGGAATGGCCTCTGTGACGTGTCAGGGATGGATCTGGAAGGAGGGAATGGCCTCTGTGAAGTGTCAGGGATGGTTGGGAAGGAGGGAATGGCCTCTGTGATGGTTGGGAAGGAGGGAATGGCCTCTGTGATGGTTGGGACTCATGGGGGAAAAGGCAAACCAGAGCTTGGGTAGAAAACTCGTGGGATGGGTGGCTGTGAAAAAGGGCTGAGATTGATGCTGCAGGGCCCTGCTCTGCCCTGGGTCCTGCCAGGGCCTGGCTGAGGGCTGGCTGCTGGCCCTGGGGACACAGGTGGCTGTGACGTGGGGCTGTCCCTGCTCCCAGGGAGCACCAGTGCGGCTGTCACTGCGATCAAGAGAGGCATTTTGGTAATAAATAGACTACCCACAGTGCTGCACTGTATTCCCGAATCAGGGCTCTCCTGGGAAAGGGATCCTACCTTTGCTTGGTCCTGTCTGGGGGATCTCCCACCCTGCCCATGTCCAGACCCACGCTCAGCCAGGCAATGGGAGGCTGCAGGGCCACTGAAAATGCAGATCTGTGTCGTGTCTATTGTCAAGGCAGGTATTCAAAGGCAGGGAGCAGCACACGTGCACACTCTGAGTGAAATAAGGGCTGATCAGAGTAATTAGATCCTCCTCAGAAGACCATAAATTAACGGTGATTATGATTCTTGAAAGAACAGAAGCAGAAGGTACACGTAACGTTGCTCTGGTTTATCACATTTGCTGCATTGTAATGCTCCTTTAATGTTAATATGTACTTTTGTAGTAAAATCTAATTGCAAACACTGAGCAGGCAGAGCCCAAGGCCACAATCGTGTTCCACATAATTACCTGGGGAGGGGGGGCTCCCCCGGCAGAGCCAGGAAGAGCAGGCACAGCGCTGTGCTCCGCTCACACGGCACTGCCTGGCAGGGGCAGCGCTGGGGGACAATTAACAACCAGTTCATTGGGTGAAAGTGTCATTATTGCAGCAGGTATCTCCGTCCTGGAGCAGTAACACCACGTGTGGGGTTGTGTGCTGTCTCACAGGGGAGATGGGTTCATCGAAGCAGAAGTGACTCGGTTCCTGTCCCCACGCTGCTGCTGCCTCGCCCAGGGACCCTTTGAAGCCTCTGAGTGGCTGCTTTGATGTCTGATGTTGGCAGTGAGGGATCTCTCTGCTGTGGTAATTCCAGCCTTTTCCATTCCCAGCTGTGCTGAGGAGACAGGAAAAAAAATTATTTGGAAGATGGGAAAATAAATGGAACCCAGAAAGGAGGGGGCATTACAGAGGTGAAAATCATGGAAAATCCTGGGATGGAAGGGACCCACAGGGATCATCCAGCTCCTGGCCCTGCCCAGACCCCCCAACAGTCCCACCCTGGGCATCCCTGGCAGCGCTGTCCAAACGCTCCTGGAGCTCTGGCAGCCTCGGGGCCGTGCCCATTCCCTGGGGAGCCTGGGCAGTGCCCAGCACCCTCTGGAGGAAGAACCTTTCCCTGATCTCCAGCCTCGCCCTCCCTCCGTGGCACTGGTGCAGCACTGGGAGCTGGACCCAGCTCCTCCTCAGCCTTCTGTATTTCCATTTTGACCAGTTCACCAAGAGCCCCAAGTCTGGAGAATCTCTCATTGACTGGAGCAGCAGATTTGGGAATATTTGTGGTGCTTTTCCACCTGTGAGCCCAGCTGTGGCAGAGGCACTCGCCCGCGGCTCTCGGCATCACCAGCTCTGGGCAGGCCACAGCTGCCCCTGGCCTGTGCACACACACGATGCCAAGAAAGGAAAAGTGGGGAAGGAAGGTCTCTTTTCCTCTGGAATTTCTGGTGCATACTAAACTGCCTCTGGCTAAAAACCAACACCATTTTTAAAGGAGAAAACGTGTAGGTGTTTAATGCATAGTGTTGACACGTACTTTTTTTGTTCCTCATTTTTTTCAGAAAATGTAGAAGTGCTAGGAGGGTTTACATCTGAAAAGCCATCTCTGCACAGGCCCCTGGCAGCCCTATCAACAGTTTTTATCTGCAGCACAAACTGACAGCCTCTCACCGGGAAATAATTGCGGCTCCGTTGAGTCCAGAGCAGTAATTACTGTGTTGATGAAACTTTTCTCTTTGCTTGCGTTGTGATATCTCTGAATGTCAAACTCACTCGGGCTGACAACATCATTTCCCCAGCAGAGCTCTTGCATCGACCATGCCACGCTTCTGGGCGGGGCTGGGGGGGGTTTTCCAGTTTGCTGAATTCCAGAGGCAGCAACGGGAAAATCTCGGCCTTGCAAAGCCCTGTCTTGGGATCAGCACTCTGAGTAGTGCTGGGCTCGGGGCAGCCACCCAGAGGAACGAGGGCTGGCTGCAGAGTTATAGAATAGCTCTTCAAAGTGAGTTAAAAAGGCACCAATCACAAAATAATTCGCTCCAGGCAGGGGAGGGTCGGTTTGTTCGAATGTCTTTGCAGGTAGATTCGATTTGTGATGATGTGTTTGCACAGGCATCGTGCAACCATCCTTGGGAGTGTTCAAATCAAGTGTGAGTGTGGCACTTCAGGGGGTGATGGGGTGGCGAACGTGGTGATGGTGCTGGGTTGATGATGAGACTTGGTGATCCCAGAGGTGATTCTATGATTTTAATGACTATTTTGAATTTCCTGTGTATGCAAGGCTTAGGATAAGTGTATCACGAGGATGCTGTGCTTTCCCAGGGGTCTGAGACATTCCTGCAGCCCTGATTCTCTTCCAGCGTGCGTTTTTGAGGAGAGTCCCGTTTCAGGGGCTCAGGTGGGCTGTTCTGGGTGGCACTGGGAGGCCGCTCCCTGTGCCAGTCTCGGCAGGACTGTGCCCCTGTAGGGTCGGCCAGAGGACAGGGTGCTCTGCTGGGGCTGGGGGGGAGAGCTCAGTCTGAGTTCTGCTGCAGAAAGCCTCGGTTCCCGTTTCTGCTGCTTTGTTTGGAGCAGAGCTCATGAGCTCTGCGGAGCCTCCCTGGCGCTCGCTCGTGTGCCAGCCCAGCCCCGACCCGTGCGAGCAGAGCACAGGCAGGCGCTGCCCCCGGCTGTTGTACAAACACGGTCTGGGTGTTTGGAGGCACAAATAATGGCTGCTGATTCTGAGCTCATCCCGGAACAAAAGCAAAGCCACGGAGGGCTTGTTCAATACAATGTGAGTTATGCAGATGGATCTCAATTTTCTTGCGGAACGTGGATGCTGGAGTCGGGGTTTGGTTTGATCAAAGCTTTCAGCAGCAAGAATTGGTCCTTGAGCACTTCTGTCAGCTCGTGTGAGCGGATTGTGAAAGCAGCCTGCAAAGGGCCCCAGATGGAGCAGCCCCTGCAGAAGGAGCGTCCCTCATTGCTGGGCTCGCAGCTGGAGTGGAAATTTTCTCCCGTTTGTTTTAGAATAAACAGGAACAAAATGGAAGGAGCAGGGAAAACTGCCAGGACAGGAGCAGGAAGAGCCAGGTGAAGCCTTGCTTGGAGAGAGCTCATGGGATGGGAGTCACAGAGCAGTGACTTCCCACGGGCAGGGCCAGGGCATCCTTCTGCTCCGAACCACTGCGGAGTGAAGAGAACATTCAGCCTTGGAGTCAGCCATTCATGGAGTGGGTTGGGTTGGAAGGACCTCAAAGCCCACCCAGTGCCACCCCTGCCATGGCAGGGACACCTTCCACTGTCCCAGGCTGCTCCCAGCCCCGTCCAGCCTGGCCTTGGGCACTGCCAGGGATCCAGGGGCAGCCACAGCTGCTCTGGGCACCCTGTGCCAGGGCCTGCCCACCCTCCCAGGGAGGAATTCCTTCCTGATATCTAATCGAAATCTAACCTCCTTCAGCCAAAATTTTCTTCCAAAATCAGTAAAAAATCCCAAGTTGCAGGCAGTGGTAAGGGACCCTCCTCTCCACAGAGCAAGGCCTCTGTGGATCATGGAGATGGTGCAGTTTGCTCTGAGACATCCTCTGAGACATCCTCAGACACCAAACGCCAGCTCCTCTGTGCACACCAGAGCTAAACACAGCTGGGTTTGCAGGGGGAGAAAAGAGCTGCTCTGCAAAGAGCATCTTCAGTCTAGCAAGGCCAGTTCAATACAAAGCAAAAAGTAGGATTCTCTGTACGTAAGAGGTGGACACAGAAATATTGACTCGCAGGATTTATTTGCTGTTTTAAGTGGTTTAAGCAGGCATGTAATAATAATAAAAGTGGAAACCATCATACTCAGTCATAGAAATTGCCTCGTGCTTTGTCTTTGAGGCATGAGCTTGGCAGAAGGTTAAAGAGAAACAACAATGAATTCTTGTAGACTGAAGCAAAAAATTTGTGTCCCAACTGTAGCACATCAAAAGTGATTTGGGGCGTGTTTATATTTCTGCAATAACAGCTTTTCTTGCACTATTACTCATTAAACACCACCCATTCAGCCCTTAACTGCCTCTGCCACAGCAGGGAAAGCTGAGGTTTAACCCTGCCCAGGCCTCTGAGTCTCATGGTTTCACCAGTGAAAAATAATGTGTGGACTGTAAATTGAATAACTCGAGTGTTCACAAGATCTGCGTTGGCCTCACCTCTAGAGACACTTATTTAAGAGAGTGCAGAGGGAGTAGGAGGACAAAACATGTGATGAACAATACGCTCTCATCTTCCTCTTGTTCCCTCCGACTTACATCTCCAGCATCAGAGCAGCCTGTAATGTTTAATGGAGATAATTAAATATCATTTGCAGACAAGATAGCTCTTTTTAGTGGTGGAACAGATCCGGCTTAACGGCTGAGCTAGCAGCGGTAATTCACCGGTGAGCTGGAGAGGAGATGCACCGGGAAGCTCAGCACAGACTCCGTGAGGTGGTGGGAAGGAAAAGCAATGGAAATCAATTAGTTTAGCCAGGTTGCTTAGACGTGATTAGAGCTGAAGAAAGTCTTGTGAAAACTGGTATTAGGGAGTAGTTAAGATTTATTCTGGTGCCTTAATTGGAGGACCAAGGAAGTCAAGCGATTTGATTCTCCAGAACTCCCAAATCAATGTTGTTTTAGCAGGTTTTATTGACTTGAAGATGAAATCTGATAACGACTGAAGATAAGAAAGGGAGGTCAGGGCCTGTGGATGTCCCCGTTGGTGCTGGCAGCGTGTGCAGAGCCGGACCGAGCCCCGGCTCTGGTTCGGTCCGATCGGACCCGAGCGAGGACGCCCTGCGGCCGCGTGTCCAGCGGGGTGTGCGGGGCTCGGCTGCTTCTGTCAGGCCATGGATGAGTTAAACGTGTGAGCTGATTTGGGTTTAAAACCCAGGTTTTTCTCCCGCTGTAATATTCCAGGTTGCTTTCAGCGTGAGCACCCCAAATGAAGCTGCTGATAGGGAGCTCTGAATAATTGAGAGTGAATTGCGGTGTTGTCTCTGAGGTACGACTGACGTGTGGGAGGTGATTGCAGAGTTAACTCGGGGCTGGTAATGAGGAGTGCGAGCTGTGGGGGCTGGTGCAGGACAGGGGATCGCCTCCTCAGACCGCACTGGAGGATGGTTTGGACATTGCTGGAAATTGTCACCACAGCGTCTGAGCGGAGATGGAGATGTGGGTTATTCTCACAATAAAAAGGCAGCGTTAGATAATTAAGAGAGAAGCTCTTCCCTGATGCTCTGCATTAGCGTTGATGCACACGGGTGCCTCCCAAAGATACGGGGGATCGTGGAACGACTGGAATTTGGCAGGTCCTGAAATGATAGACTTTTTGTAATTAAATCTCCTTTAAACGAGCACCTAAATCGTGTTGTGGGATTACCCATTCCCAGTTTAGCGTGACAACAACCGCCCATGTGCGTGTCCCAGAACCCAAGGACTGCATGAAGCGGCGCCGGGGCAGGAATTATGATGCGCTGGGCAGTTGCCATGGCAACGGTGTGTTCTAATTGTGATACATTAGTGGCAGCACGAATTGGCTGGCTCGAGTCACTGAGTTAATTAAATGCGCGGCTCTGCAGGAATAAGGGAGAAAATGAACACCTCCCAGTGCCCCCCTGAGCTCGGAGACAATCCCAAACCCTCTCCGTGCTCCTGGTGTCTCTCCTGCCCGGTGCGGCGCGTCCTCCCGTGGGATGCGGGATGAGGAGGCGCTGGCCGAGGTGTGGGGGGGTCGGGGCAGTGCTGGGTGTTGGGAAGGGCGACAGGAACCCCGCGATGGGCAGGGGAGAGGGGCTGGCACAAACCCGGCTGTGCTCACAAGAGCCTCAGAAAGGGCATTTTCACCCTGAGATGCTGTGGAGGTGCTGCGGTTTGCTGGCAGAGTTTATTGGGGAACTATTGGGGTTCAGGGTTCTTGCAGGGACATCTGAGCAGCCGTGTGTGGGTCCAGCCTGTGTGGGGCTTGGGCTGCTGCCCACACCCCATGTCTGACCACCTTTTTTTTATTGTTTTGAGGTTTAAATTGTTTTTCTTTAATACAAGGAATTATTATCCTTATGCGAGGGTTTAAACTCCTCACGATGGCTGGTCAGGAACAAAGGCTTTTCTGCCTTATCCATGAATCTTCCATTCTTTTAGGCAGCTCTACCACGCTCCCTGTTCACTTTCATCCTTCAGAAAATGAAATCGGTTTCACAGAATTGTTTGGGTTGGAAGGGACCTCAAAGCCCACCCAGTGCCACCCCTGCCCTGGCAGGGACACCTTCCACTGTCCCAGGCTGCTCCAAGCCCCGTCCAGCCTGGCCTTGGGCACTTCCAGGGGTCCAGGGGCAGCCACAGCTTCTCTGAGCATGCTAATAAGTAAATAAATGAATAAATAACTGAGTTATAAGAATAAATGAGTTGCTGACTGCTCTGGGTACTTGGCTGCAGCCTGTAGTCCCCCAGCACATTCCACACTCCGTACCCAGCACTGTGCTGGCAAAGGCCAGGTCCAGCCATAACAAGTTTGTTTCTAAGTGGCCAAAGCAATATGTAAATACTCTGGTTTAAATGATAATTACATTATCATTTCAAAAGTCACTGAAAAACTGGTTTGCTTCATATATGTATATTTGTCAGAGCTTTTTATTGCCAGCGTTCTACTCCAAAGGTCTTTAAAGAGAAGTAATAAGTGTAGGATTATCCTTTCCCTCTCCCCCTCCTGCACTGACACCAGCTTGCACTTCAAATTCCCCTGAAGGTCTCCAAGCAGAATTAGATCTTACTTTGTATGCAAATATATGGAATATATTGTCAGTATGGGCCTGGGTCAAACTTCACTGGCATTGAAAGATTCCAGCTGACTTTTGGGGACTTGTAGTGCTGGAGGAAGTGAGGTGACCACGGGCAGGGCTGGGCACGGGCAGGGCTGGGCACACGCAGGGCCGGGGCCGTCGGTCACTTCTTGGGCATTAGGTGGGCAAGGAATTTTTTGTGGGATTGGTTTGAGGTTCTGCACACTGGTTGAGCCGGGAATATACTGGGAAGAAATACTGGGAATACTGGGTTGCCTCAGTGTAAAGGGCAGTGGTGGGGTCACCCTCCCTGGTCGTGGCACTCGGGGCTCTGGTCTGGGTGGGGAACAGCCGAAGGCTGGACTCGATGGTCTCGGAGTTCCTCCCCAACCTCAGTGACTCTGTGACTGAACAGCCCCCCGGGAAGGGCTGGGTGGAGGCTCCTTCCCCTCGGGCAGGTGGAGCCTGCTCTGGGGAACCCCAGAGGAGGGGCAGAACGAGTGTGCACGTGAAGTAAATGCTCCCAGAAACGAATCCCCCGGAGCGGCCACACTGGGAGGAAAGTGGACGGATCCTGCAGACAGTGTCCCCAGCTGGTGACACCAGTGACTCCCCAGAGGCTGTGTGGCCGGGCAGCTCCTCACTGCAGTGTGGGGGTGCAGCCCCGGAGGGCTCAGCTGCACAAACCCAAAGAATGTGGCCAAGGTGTGGGGTCAGAATGGTGGGGTCAGTGAAGATCTTGCACCCAGCCATGCAGGGGAATAAGTTTTGTTCTTCTGGGAAGGCCAGAGGATTTCAGTTTGGATCAGGAAGGTTTGGGGTGAGTTTTTGTAAGCCCGGTGTGTGGGGAGGTCGAGGATGATCAGTTGCTGAGGCAAGTGCAGGCAAAGGGAATTTATTAACTGGAGTGCCTCAGAAAAAGAGCAGTTTGATCTCAGGGAAAGCCTTCCAAGTGGGCCAGGCTGGCTGGATATAAATCAAACATTCATATGGCTGGATCAGGGGAGGCAGAATTGGAGTGAAGGGACAGGAGAAAGGTGTTGAAGCTTGCTCTGTAAGATGAACCTTCTGCGGGGATCTCTGCTCCCGTTAGGAGCACGGCCTGGGCTGAAATACCTGAGGTTTCATGCTGGCAGGACTGCAAATGGACAGGTCAGGAGAGCCTGAGTGGGACAGGCACTCGATTACAGCTCAATTGGAACCCCAGTCAGAGCAGGAGAAACCCTGACCTGGGGCTGCCTTGCACTGCTGGCCTGGATCAGCCCCTCTTGTAAGGCTGGCTTGAGGCTTGACTTGTTCCTTGTGCTTTGTTTTCTCAGTGTTAGCTGACCGTGTGTGATTGGGGAACTCTAACAATGCTTGAATTTATTCTGGATTATGGATTTAATTTTGCAAGACCTGAATACCTTGAGTGAGAGGGCTGCTTGCTGTCCTAACGTGTGGCTGAGTGATTTACTGGGCAATAAAACAAAATTGCAGCCCCCAGACTGGTTAAAGAGCCTGAGTGGAGAGAGAACAATCAGGGCATTTGAGCCTCCCCTTTGCAGGCTATGAATAATTTTGGCAGTATTTTTCAGCGCTGTCAAGGCAAAGCTGCAGCTCGCAGGGGCTGCACTGGCAGAGTTCCCATTGCCATGACAACCTGGGCACATCCAGGAGCTGCTCCAGGAGCTGCTCGGGCTGTGAGCCCGTCCTGGCAGTGAGCTGGACCCTGGCCCAGGAGCCCCCTGTGCCACACCCACCCTGGCATCTCACCTGCCCACGCTGATGGGGGTGTCCTGGGGGTGCAGAGCCAACCCGAGAGCCAGAGGGGCTTTCAGGGGCTTTCAGGAGCTCCTGCTGGTGGGTTTCCATCTTGCTGTTCCTTAGGGGGTGACTCCTTGTGCTTTGAGATGCTTCCTGCCTTGCCTTTCTCGTGCAGCTTCCAAAGGGCTCCGTGCAAAGGCTGGCAGAGCAGTGTTTGCTCCTCTGATGTGTATCCCTGTGGGTTACGGCAGAGTTTGGAATATCAGAGTCAGTTCCTTCCCAGTGTCCCCCTAACCCTGCCCTCTGCAGTGGGAAGCCATTCCCTCTTGTCCTGGCACTGCGTGTTCTTCCCCAGACTCTGGGGGATTTTACTCCAGGGAAAGGCACCTCCAGTGTGGGAAGACAGAGAAACCCAAGTGTTACTGCAGATTTTCCAAGGAAACCTAAACATCACTCCAGGCTCTCCAGGGAAACCTAAACATCACTCCAGGCTCTCCTCCCTTGAGCACTAAATGCCAGCACCTCTTTTGCTCTGATGGAGACCTCTTGGAAGAACACGTAATCCCTTAACCTGGTGATCAGAGAGGTTTACCTGAACACATGATCAGCATAAGGTTAAGCATCTGAAGTTGTTTTTTTAAAAAATATCTTTCTATTCTTTGGGATTTTCTGACTATTTTGTAGCTCCATGTGTCCTGGATGACTGCAAAGTGAAGTTCTAGAACACTGGGTGGTTTCTCAGCGTGCCAGATTCCTCGGCACTGATTTATTGTGCATGGCCGTTTCTGAAGGCCATCCCACTCTGAGCTGCCCATTTCCTTGCCCATCTGTGTGTTTACTCACACACACATTAACTTGCACTTTGTTTGTCTCCTTATAATCAATACCTTTCACTGATATTCCTCGTGCTTGTTCCTCCGTCTCAGGTAAATGGAATTGTCTTAGAATCGTTTGACTTGAGTTTATTTTGCGTCCTGGAATGCTTTAATAATTTAAGAAAAATTGCGAGAGAGCTTTGCCTGGTGTTGACTGAGCAGCTGTTTGGTGAAGAGGGGGTGTGTGTGTGGGGATGCTGCCTGGGCTCCGTCCTTAAAAGCAGGATTTGATCCTGGGAGTATTTCTGGGAAGTTCAGGGCCACTCAGGACTTTCTGCT
Source organism: Cnemophilus loriae (assembly GCA_013397755.1). Taxonomy (NCBI): domain Eukaryota; kingdom Metazoa; phylum Chordata; class Aves; order Passeriformes; family Corvidae; genus Cnemophilus; species Cnemophilus loriae. Next base: position 166,294 of record VZTF01005577.1, read on the forward strand.
GTGCTGGATGGCCTTGGTTGGTCTGATGGAATGCTGTGGAAGCTTCCACAGCTTCTCTCTTAAAACTGAGGATGGGGATTTTTGTATTTGCAGATGCTGGTGATCGCAGGACCTGGAGAAACCTGGTCTAGTGGGGACATTGTGTGCCCCTGGGGACACTGTGTGCCCCTGGGGACATCGTGTGCCCCTGAGGACACTGTGTGCCCCTGAGGACATCGTGTGCCCCTGGGGACATTGTGTGCCCCTGGAGCCATCCCAGTGCCACAGTGCCCACCATCCTGCAGAGATACAGCCCGGGGGTCTCACTTTATCTTCCTCAAAATCTCAGACTGAGGGTTGCAGGGTTGGTTTTTTCTCCTTTTACATTGAATTATTCAATAGTTGAAGTGAGTAAAATTAAAGATTTCTAGACTGGTGACGTTTGGAATATAAGAAGGATAGCAAACTCTGTTTCATTTGAACTCTAATCTCTGGTCATGTATAAAATGAATAAAATGCAATAAGTGTGGAGAAATATGATTTACAACAGCAGCCAGAGTCTGGCTCTGAATACCCGAAAATGCCAAGATTGTGTGTCAGTCAATTTAGCAGTGCAGTGGTGAGGGGGAGCAATGAAATGAAGGCTTTCTCTTTTTTCCTTTCCTTTTTTTTTGTTTTTTGGAAGAAGTGACAGATGAAGAATTATTTCGAGCTCAAAAAAGCCAAGTGCTCAGCCCATGAGAGAGGGAAAAGCCATTATTTTAATAACAGAAGTTGAGGATGTACATTACTCCTGCTGCTCTTTGTGTTTGTCTCTTTTAGTGATGTGTAACTTATTTTAGAGCTATGATCACAAACAGGAATGCCAAGCAAGAGATGTCAGACAGTTCTGAGGATTGATAATGGAATTTCTGGAGCTCTTCCCTCTGGCTGTGCCTGGAGTCCAGCCAAGCCCTGCTGTGACTCAAATCTCTGGTCACCCTCAGACCCTTTGGTGACCCAGCAGCAGGGCTGGGGAGGTCTCAGGACACTCCTGTCGTGGGCAGACCTGCACTGGGGAGCAGCCCATGCCTGGGATCCTGTGGGGAAACGTCATCCATTGCAAATTCTGTCCACCACCTGCGGACACGTAATCAGCAGGGAACAAAAGCCGGGAGAGGGACGTGCGGCTGTTTGCTGTCCCTCTGTTGCCACCACCTCTGTCAGCAGGGACAGGGCAGGGAGGGCTCACCCTCTCCCCGAGCAGGACGGGGATCACAGCCCATCCCTGCCTCTGGCTGCCCACCCCTGGAGCCACAGTGGGACACAGGGTCCTCACCCCAGCCAGGGAGAGCAGACTGCAGCGCAGAGCTCAGTGCCAGGGGCACAGAACAGCAGCAGATGAACCCAAAGGGAGGCAGAACTTCTCCTGGTCGGTGGTGGGGATGCACAGACCTCGCTCCAAACCTCCCTGTCCCTGCAGGATGACTTCTGCTTCCTCGCACGTCCTTAACTCTGCCGAGTTTCTGTTCAAGGACACTGGAATCCAGCAGTCAGGTCCAGGGAGGCACCAGCTCCATAACCTCTCATCCTTTGTTGGCCTGAGCCAGGGCCAGCACTGTTCTTTTCTTGGCTGAGCACCTCCCAAGTGATTCCGAGCAGTTCCTGTGCACCTTTGTTGTCTCTGTGCCTGCTACAGAAAGCCAAGGCAGCTCTTTTTGCAGCAGGTGAGGGATCTGCTGAATATTGTCTGTATGAACTGTTTGACTTGTGGGACTGCCTCTGACACTGCTTCAATTTCTCTCTCAGCCATCAGATGCTGTTTGAAAGCAGCACTTGCTTTTCCATCGCTGCTCTGTCCAATTATCTGGCTAATTTAATTTCCTTCTAGATAAGCTGTTAGAGTTTCTCTCGGCTGGAGGGACAAAATTCCTCCTCTTCTGCATCTGCATCAGAACCCTCAGAGCAAGTGCTTCAGACTTTGCTATTCTGAATTATCACACAAGTTATAGATATAACCCATAAACGTTTATTTTTGGTGCATGCAAATTTCTTGCATAAGGAAGTTCCTAATATAAGGGAACAAGCTGTATAAGACATTTAGCTGGAGTAACTGAGATATTTAAAATACAGACATTCACTTCAACTCTCCTCCACATGTTTGCCTGTGAACCACAAGCTGAAAAACTCGATGTGCTGGGTGCTCTTGGGCCGTGAAAATGAATGGTGGCTCTGACAAGGTGACATCAGGAGGAGCAGTTTTACTGTGCAGGCACTGGGAATTGGGAATTTGTCCTTTTAGTCCTGTTTACTCCGTGCTGGCTGCCTTTGCATGCGGCCTCTGCAGGCGGGAGTCTCTGGGAATATGACTGAATTTTCCTTGTGATGGCTGAGCCTCCTGCTGCAGGGAACATGCTGGGACGTGATCCATGACACCACTCCTGCATCCCGGGCTGTGGAATGCTGCCACAGGGGCTGGGACATGAGTGTGCCCTCAGCAAGTTGGTCTTTTAGATGCTTCTATTTGAGGAATTCTCATTTGGTTGGCATAAACTGGATTTTAGGAGGGAATTGTTCCCTGGGAGGGTGGGGAGGCCCTGGCACAGGGTGCCCAGAGCAGCTGTGGCTGCCCCTGGATCCCTGGCAGTGCCCAAGGCCAGGTTGGACGGGGCTTGGAGCAGCCTGGGACAGTGGAAGGTGTCCCTGCCAGGGCAGGGGTGGCACTGGATGGGCTTTAAGGTCCTTCCAACCCAAACCATTGTGGGATTCTGGGATGTGCAGCCCATTCCCTGAGCCCAGCCAGGAGCAGTGGGGTTCTTTGGGCACCCAAGCACTGCCAGGCTGCACGAGCAGCCCCTGAAGGGACATTTTCTGACACTGAAATCCCATCCCATCCTTCAGCGTCACCTTTTGTATAATTGCCAAGCACAGAATTTATAGTTAAATGGTGGGACTGATCCCCTGGCCTCCCACAGCCATCCCACGAAGGCTCTTTGTGCCTGCCTTGCTTTTTCTGCTGTAACAACTGTAATCAGCACAACTCCTGTGATTTGTTTATCCAGCGTCCCTCGGGCAGCGTCCCTGGTCACTTGTACAACTTCCTGAGCACCTCCATTTCCGCAGGGCTGCTGTCCCACCTGGCTCTGGGCTGTTTCTGAGGGATTGCTGACGCCTCAGCAGAGGAATGTGGTTGTGCTCCATGGGACAAGGGCCCGCTGAGGGGCACAGGAGGCAGAGATCCGTGAATACCTTGCAGTGCTGTAAGATCATCGTCGCATCAGGGAGCAGTTGGGTTGGGAAGGACCTTCAGGATCCCCTGGTTCCAAGGCCTGGCCGCTGAGCCAGGCTGGGACGGGAGCTGCAGGGCTGCTCCCCGCGTGCTGCTCCCGTTTCCCCGTGCAGGGAGCACACGGCTGTCTGGGCAAAGCTGCCCTGCCTGAACCTCCCAGAAATCAGCTGGTCCGAGGGAACAGGAGCGGTGCCTGCATGTGCAGATGGGTTTGGGGTTCTCAGAGAGGGCACCGTGCTCCTGCAGGAGGGGTGGGCGGCCCTCACCCACCCCTTGGACACCAAGATGTCTGAGGGCACATCTGCATTCAGGTCCTTTCACTCCCCATGTTTTTGCAAACACATAACACAGGGGAAGCTAATTTTAATTTTTATTAAAAAGTGTTTCTCATTCTTATATTTGCACAACATAATGTAGAGAATGAGATAGAATCTTCAGATGACCCGGAAAAGCCTTCTGGGAGATTTATAAACCGTCTCCTTCATCTGTAAGAACATTTGTTTTAATTCCCATATAAAAGTGAGATAAATTGGCTTGTAATAGCACGAGTCCAAAAATATCTCAAGTTACCACTTTATTTCCATATTGCAACATAACACAATTCAGCACATAATTAGAAAGCTGAATTAGAAAAGAGGAGCAGTTGCTCCTGATTAGACTGAAGGCAAAGCTTTAGCCTACAAAAAGGATTTCTGACTCGTGAAGGGACTTTTCAAAGCTCTGCAGCTCTGAGTTAAGTTGTTATATAAGCTGTAAGTTCAGTTCTTCTGGCCCAGCAGCTGGAAATCTCTCCTGGGCTGGCAAAGACAGAGGCCTGATCCTGCAGTGCTTCCCAGAGAAACCACAGTTCATGAAAATCAGCCACGGATGTATTTTGTTCTATAAAAATTGCCAGTTATTAGATGTGTGTATTGCAGACCAGTCCAATTTTCTCTCAGGGTTTTGAAGGCAATTTTTTTGATTTGCATGAATAAAGCAAGAATCTGGAAAACATAAAAATCTAAAATTCAAATGGAAATCACTTATGTAAAAGAAGTGATAAAATCTAGGTGCTTTTGCATGTGAATGATGTCCTCAGGGTAGGGTTTTCTCCAGTGCCTGCTTCAAAGTCAGTGCATTTGCAACGAAGTGTGTGAAGTTAAAATTTGTCAAAAGTCAGAGTCTGCTTGAGAGGGGAGGAGATTTGAGTGAGGGTGACCCTTCAGAATGACTTTGACCTTCTGTCATGGCAGATGTGGCTTCAAACCCTCCAGGGGAGTGGTTCTGGGAGACCAACACCAGATTGGTTTTAGGAAGCCTTGATGTCCACTGGCAACACTTCCAGTCATGGAATGGGTTGGGTTGGAAGGGACCTTAAAGCCCACCCAGTGCCACCCCTGCCCTGGCAGGGACACCTGCCACTGTCCCAGGCTGCTCCAAGCCCCGTCCAGCCTGGCCTTGGGCACTGCCAGGGATCCAGGGGCAGCCCCAGCTGCTCTGGGCACCCTGTGCCAGGGCCTGCCCACCCTCCCAGGGAACAATTCCTGCCCAATATCCATCTATCCCTGCCCTCTGGCAGTTTGAAGCCATTCCCCCTTCCCCTGTCCCTCCAGGCCCTTGTAAATGCTCTCTCTGTTTCTTGTAGCTCCTTCAGGCACTGCAAGGCCACAGTTGTGTCACCCCAGAGCCTTCTCCCCTCCAGGCTGAATAAGCTCGATCCCAGTTCTCATTCATGTCAAGTTCGAGCATCTCTCACTAAATCTGCATCTTAATTTCTTAATTTGATCTCAGGTTTGAGAGCTGCCAGGTTCAGCAGCCAGCTGTAAAAGGCAAGCATGAGTTATTAGAGTCCCATTGTCAGTTAAATCTGATCCTTCGTACTTTAAGTCACCCATTTGCATTCATCTAAAATGCTTCCCGAGAATTTATCAGAAGAAGTGAAATAAGAAATGAAATAGTTTCACGTAAACTGCATTTTTATGTCTGACTGGTAAAACCACAAAGCAGAGATAAAACACATAAAACTGAGGCTCTGCATAATAAGCATATCTATTAGTTTCCCTTATCTTTCCGCTGCTCCCATTTGTCATGAGAAGCTTTGTGTGTCACTCATCCCTCCTTGTTCTACAAACGCTCTTTTCTCCCTTGCCTTTTATCTCCCGTCGGCGTTTGCAAGGTGGGAGCTCGGCTGGCGAGGTGCTGCCAGAGATCCCTTTGATTAAATAATCATTTCACCTTCAACCCCTTCCAAGCGGGAGAAAATAAAAATGAATTCCTGAGGTACTGCTGCTCTGCTGGGCGCAGCCTTTGCAGCAGCCCGGGATTAAGGGGAAAGCGTTGGATCAAAAGATGCCCAGGGTGAGGCAGCTCCCAGTCAGGCCAGCTCCCCACTGGGGCAGCCCGTGGAGCACAGGAGGCTCTGGCTGCAGTGTGTGCCTGGGGAGGGTCTGGGGCGCTGGTGCAGAATGCCCCTCATTAAATATATAACAATTAAATATGTGGGGGCCACGTCTGTGTGCCACCTGCAGGGACGGCCAGCAGCAGAGGCAGGGACGGACCGAGTGTTCTGGGGACGTTTGCGGGAGCTTGGTGTGGAGGCTCTGAAAGCTCCCCCAGAGGTGGCTTCAGGACGCCGTGAGGGCAGGTCTGGAGACATTCGTGTTTTTGCCAGAGCTTTTCCATCAGAAGTTCAGACTGATGAGCGCTGAACGGGAGGAGAAGAGGAAATAGTGTCCTGAGGCAGCCTCAGAGTGTGATGCCTTTCCCGTCTCTCTGGATTTCCTGTATCTTTAATTTCTGAAGAGGATCTGCAGAGATGCTGCCGCCTCTTCAGCCCCCTCACACCTGTATTGTGCTGGCTCTGTGCCTTTTAATTGTGCTGAATCCTCTAAAGTCGTGAGAATTGTTCTGGTTTATCTGTTACGTGTGTCCTCTGAAAAGACAGTTTAAAGAAAAGGGGGTAAAAAAGGCTTTTCTACCCCTGTGTATTTGCAGAGTATGATTTTTAATCCCTGTGGGTTCTTTGAATACTCATCTCAGTCCCTGTTCTCTGACTTGAAAATACTTTTTCACAATAACGAGCACAGCTGAATGTCACGAGCACAGAAATTGTTGTGTACCCTCTGCAAAGTTATTTCAGTGAATTGTAGAGAATTAAAGTACAGCAAAACCAAGAAAATCCCACCTTCTTCAGTGTTTTTAAAAGTCAGAAATTTCTACTAACCTGTGTTATTATAGTTCTTCTTCTATAACTTACAGCTCAGCTAAACCTTAATTTATATCAGATTTATTTCAGTCTGAACCTGATCTGCACTCTTTAAATAAATGAACAAAAGCTGTGCCATAACTTGCTGTGGGAATTGTATTAGGGCCACTGAAAGTCTCCGGCCCTGAGGCTGTTGGTGCATCAGGAGGGGATTCGTGTGGGCATCACGGTGGCTGCACTGCAAAGGTCTCAGCTGACACATCTCCATTGCAAACTGCTTAAAAATCGGTGTAAAATGGGTGTTTGTGTGTGTGAGCTGCTGCAGCCTGGGCAGGCCCGTGGTGTGTAACACACCCAAACTGGTTAAAAATCTCTTTGCACTGGGTACTTGTGTCTGAAGCGCTGCAGCCTGGCCAGGCCCGATGTGTAACACACCCAAACTGGTTAAAAATCTCTTTGCACTGGGTACTTGTGTCTGAAGCGCTGCAGCCTGGGCAGGCCCGTGGTGTGTAACCCCGTCTCTGTTGTCTCGCAGCTCTACATCCAAACCACCACGCTCACCATCTCCATGAACCTGAGCGCGTCGGTGGCGCTGGGGATGCTCTACATGCCCAAGGTTTACATCATCATCTTCCACCCCGAGCTCAACGTGCAGAAGCGCAAGCGCAGCTTCAAGGCCGTGGTGACGGCGGCCACCATGTCCTCGCGCCTGTCCCACAAGCCCAGCGACCGCCCCAACGGCGAGGCCAAGACCGAGCTCTGCGAGAACGTGGACCCCAACAGTGAGTACTGGGGGCTCTGCAGCACCCTCCTCCCCGGGGCTCCACCCTGCTTGCTCTGCTCCATCACAGGGTTTTCAGCTCTCGTGCGTTTCCTAAATTCGCTGGTTTTATCTCCAGTTTTGCAGCTGTGCCGTCTGGCAGCGGCGCCTCACCAAGTGGTAGGGAGCCGTGAGGGACTCGTGCTGCCCCTGCTTTCCCTCTGTGGGTGAGGGGTCAGCACATCCCTGGGCACAGAACCCTGCAGCCCGTGGCCCTGGCAGGGACAGGTTCCCAGGCGAGCACCAAATTCATCAGTAACTCTGCTAACCTGAGTTTTCATCTTGATTCTTGCAAAGTTGCTTTGCAAAAATCTCACAATCCCCAACGATTCCCATTTAGGGATTTTATCTGGTCTTATTGCAAATCTTGCCACCGATTTAAAAGGAAAATAGATGGCAAAGACACTTCTAGTTTCCTTAATGTGCATAGCAGAGGATAGCACAGCACGAAATTACAGACTGAGGCCATCAAATTTGATTTGCATTTGAATCTGGAAGGAGCTGAGGAAGGAGACAGCTGCACAACTCCGCAGCACACTGCAAAGGTTTAGGCACGTCTGCAGTTTTTGTGCAAAACCAGATCTGAATGTGGAGAAATGCCCTTTCCCTGCCCGTGCTCCTCATCCATTTGCTGCTGGAATCCCTGCCACTGGAATCCCTGCCACTTCTCGTCCTGTTAGTGCTGCTGGAATTCCTGCCTGGAGCAGCAGCTCTGCTGCCAAAGCGGAGTGGGAACAGGCAGCGGATCCCTGACACAGCACTCCTCCTCCCCCTGCTCGCCCCTGCAGGATTTCGCTGTGGTGTCTGATCACGCAGGTGTACAAAATACATTCCAGCTGGAAAAACTGAATTTGACTTTGGAAGCTGGACTGGGATTCTGCCATGAGACAGGGAGGAAATGCTTCTCACAGATTAAGGACTATTTTAGGCCTCTTCCAGTTGTATTGGACAGAGTCCCGAGTGCAGGAGGAAATAAATGGAATTCCTGCACTGGGGTGTTACCCAGTGACACTCAGGGTCCTCTGCCACGGCAAATTTCAGCAAGGGAAGGAAGGAAAAGAGAATTTGAAAGGCAGGGGAATGTGTTGCTGGTGCACTTCACTAATCACTGTTTGGATTGGCTAAGCTGAAATTAGTTTCTCCCCCACAAAATCCAAAATCTAAAAGTTTCATCCCAAAACCGGAACAAAGAGAAGAGCACCCAAGCTGGGATGCTGCAGCGTTCCCTGTGGGAAGCCCAGCCTGGGGACTGCCCACCCCGGGGTCCCCTCCTGCTCTCTTTCTCCTGTGCTGCATCTTATTGCTGCTTTCACACTTCGGAGAATATTTTCCCCTCCCACCAAAGAACCGCCAGATTTTTCTTTGGGAAGGAAATATTTTTACTAAAAATAAATACTGCCCACCTAACCCCGTGTTTCTGGTCAAACAGCCCATTTTTAGTCCAGGGCTATAGACCAGAATATGTTTTTAAGAGGCCCAAGGGACAGAGGCCCTTGGCTTGCCCAGATGTGCCACTTTTGCCTTCACTGAGTGGGGTTTTAAAGCACATAAATGTACTTGTTAGGAAATGTGCAATCTCTGAGTTTCTGCTTTATAAACCAAGTACTGGGCTTTTACTTCTTTTTTATGGTGTGTGAAATATCTGTTTTTTAAAACGTTTTCATTATTTATATAGAATTCCGTCTGTTCATAGTCTCAGCTGCACCAGCACTACTTGTTCATTGCCCAGGTCTGCGTGTTCATGAAAATTATTAGAAAATCAAATGAAATAAACTTGTGCTGTACTTAAAAGTTTTTGGGTACATTAGTCCCAGGGTAAGTGCTACAGTTACTGTCCTACAGCACTGATTAAGTTATTGATCAACCCCTGATCACTCAGCGTTCATGAATGTGGATAAAAGTAATTCACCTGAATTGAGTTTCTTTTTAAAAAGTTTGAATATTCTGTTGAATAAAAGTTGTTTACAGATCCATTTTTAGGTGGAAAAAAATGAAAATTGTATTAGTGAGCTTTAGAAAAAAGTCATAACATCCAAGCAAAACTCCTCAAACTTAATTTTCAGTGAAATTTTGAGTATGGTGTCCATACATAAAAATGGGTTTGATGTTTCTATAGCAATTTCATTAAAAAAATATTTTATACTGTGAATAGGGAAATTTCCAGAGTTTTACCAATCAAAAAACAGGAAATGTGAATTACAAATTGCCCTGGACGCATCTTGGAAATTTTTTTTTTTTTTACACCTGAAATACCTTCTTTCAAAAGAAAACCAAAGAATATTTTTTCAGTGTTTCTTTGTGAAATTGGCTTTGTTCCCCTCGGGATGGCCCCGGTGGCCTCTGGCTGTGGGGCAGGGGAGCCGGGTCCCCCCAGGGCTCTGACAGGGGCAGGGTTTGGTTGCTGGAGCCATGCAAGGCTCTGGAGCTCAGGGAGGCAGGAGCAGGGGACGTTCCTGGAGAGGATCGAAATCAGCACCACAGAGTGAGTTCAGGGGCCGGCCTGGCTCGGCTCCCAGGCTGTGCAAGTACGGTGGGGGTTTCCAGTTTGATTTTCTGCTCTGTCTCACGGGGCTGCTGCTGTTGCTTGCTCAGCTGCTGGATGCTGGAGTTCCATTTCTGATGGAAAGCCATGAGTGTTTCACGTGTCCCAAGACCCAGGGAGCACCAGCACGGGACCCACGTACCTCCAGACATGGAAATTTGGGGACTGAGCCCAGATTTATGGCCTGTCCTACTCACAGGCCACAGCCAAACCAAAAGCAAAATCTGGGTGGCTTTACAGAGAAACAGCCCCGAAAAAATCTGAGTTTTAGTAGACTTGTAAAAGAACAGAGCAGCTGTGGCTGCCCCTGGATCCCTGGCAGTGTCCCAGGCCAGGCTGGATGGGGTTGGAGCACCCTGGGACAGTGGAAGGTGTCCCTGCCCATGGCAGGGGTGGCACTGGATGGGCTTTAAAGTCCCTCCCATCCCAGACCCTTCTGTGGTAATGGACTGAAGATGTGCGTGTCAGGCTGAAGGTCTGTGAAGTCCCTGAGTGGCTTCCCAGGAGCAGGGGATCCTCATCCCGTGGAACCACTGCAGAGCTCTGGGGCAATCTGCTGGAATTTAGGCTCGGGAAAAAATGTGCAGAGCACTTGGGAGAGCTGGGCTCAACCACTGGGGGTTTGGAGTGAGTCTAAAAGAAGCCACTGATTAACATGAGAGGAGAATCACTTGAAATGCAGTGACCTCCTCTCCCACCCGTCAGGGGAACAGGGACTCACTGTGTTGCACATTTCCTTGGGATCTCTGGGAAAGCAGAAGCTTCACAAGCTGAGCTCCCCAGCCACACCGTGGGAGGGCTTTCATGCTGAATGGGATATATTAAGGCCAAGCTTTCCAGTTTATTTAGGAAAAGTCTCTTAATCATTCCTGTTTGCCATCTGGCATGCGCCTGCTGTCAGTCACTGCACGGCTTTCCCTGCTGGGGCGCGCTGGGGATCAGCAGGAACCGGGCACAGCAGCTCCCGTCCCTGGGATGAGTTTGTTGTGCTCTTGAGTGTCTTTGGTTGCATTTCACACTGTCTGGGAAGATGTTTCTCGTGCAGCCCGAGGTGCAGCAGGCAGTGAGTGCCTGTGCTGTGTCTGTGTGTCCATCCCTCCTCACCCTCCCGTGCTGCGTCTGTGTGTCCATCCCTCCTCATCCTCCCGTGCTGTGTCTGTGTGTCCATCCCTCCTCACCCTCCTGTGCTGTGTCTGTGTGTCCATCCCTCCTCATCTTCCCGTGCTGTGTCTGTGTGTCCATCCCTCCTCACCCTCCTATGCTGTGTCTGTGTGTCCATCCCTCCTCACCCCTGCCATCACTGAGCTCATGGGGCCTGTTCCACCCTCCTGAGAAAAACACTGAAGTGGCTGTTGATGATGCCAAGGAACCTGTGAGCGACGCTGTGGCTGAGGAGGGTCGGGGGGTCCGCAGCTACAGCCAGAATATCCCAGAGCTGGGTCAGGGGAGAGGAAGGAAAAGCGTGCCCAGCCAGCCCTGCTGTCCTGTGAGCAGCTGCTCCCGTGTTTGGAGGTACCTGAGCTCCCTGGCCTGGTTCATTTGGTGCTGCCCAGAGCTGACTCCCTGTGCTGGTGCCTCTCTGCTTTCCAGTGCCCCACTCCGGGTCGGATGAATGGCAGGAACTCATGGCAGGGCAGGCTGTGAGCGTTCTTGTGCCCAGACCTATCCTACATACAATGTATTTACTTTCCCTGTAGACTCTATACCACCAGTAAGAAAGAGTGTTCAAAAGTCTGTTACTTGGTACACTCTTCCACCTACTGTATAGCTTTTGCCTGCTTTCCAAAAAGGTAAGGAAAATCGAGCTTTTATTATTTCATTCTCAAATGATGATGATGATGATGATGATGATTATGATTATTATGACTCTAATTATTATATATGTAATTATATGAGAAATGTTCATTAGTGCAGCTATGTTAAAACAAATATCTGACTTAAAAATTGTTCACGAAGCCGCTACCAAAAGCTGCCATGGGAGGGTTTGCCTGGGAAAGGGGAGACCCCGACATGGGTGGTTCCAATCCATGCTGGAATCCCCCAGCACCAGCTCTGAGTGGTCTCCTGCTCCCCACCACTGCAGGTGGATCCCGATAAAGCCTTTGAGGATGGAGATATTTATTTAAAAAAGAACAAACAAATGATCAAAAGTTAATTCTGGCCACCAGATCTGACAAGTAGCAAACTGTTTTCTGAGTCATCCCCAGCATCTCCACCCGCAGAGTTGCCTGGCAGCAAAGAGAGAACGTTTGCCAAAGTGTGATCAACCCTCCCTACTCCAAAACTATAAATGGCTCCCAAAAGTTTGCAAAGCTGCTTTTCCCCGTGGGCAGCCCAGTGACCGCTGACTCCCGGGGAACCGCGAGTGAACAATTTTTGAGCGCTGGCTTTTCCTGCATGTTGTGGCTGCCTCGTGGTGAGCTGGTGATGTGTGAGCTCCTTTGGTATTTGTGACTGCATCCGCCAGGAATTCCTGCTTTCCTAGGGCACTGAGAGGAAGGAGGAAGCCTGTGATACTGGAGAGAAATGATTACCAACATTCATAAGTACTTCTCACAATTCCCTGTGTGCTCAGGGGGCTTTGCCCAGGTACAAAAGGTTGTACCTGACCTGGTTCCTGTGCTGCTGTGCACTGAGGGCTGGAAAAATCACTGTATTCAGCCTTCAGAATGTTTAGCTGGTCCCCAGTAGGCGAGAACTTCTATCAGCAAAGGTAGGAATGTTGCTTGAATTGAGTCTCTGAGTCACAGGGAAAAAAATTACCAATATCTCTGGCTGGTGTAAATTGCCCCAGCTCCAGCATCAATTCAGTCCTCGCAGAGTGTTCAAATTGGTTTTTATTGTATTTGAATCAGGGCCATTATGGCAGCTCCCAGCTCAGGCAGAAAGGCCACTGGAGGCGTGAAGCTGTCCATGAACCCCGGGATGACCCGGAGCATCCAGGGGCTGCAGCCGGGAGGGGCTGGGCTGCGGGGAAATGGAACAAAGGAGTCGGGGAGGAGAAGGGGCCACTCGAAGCATTACTGCCAATGAAAGAGGAGAGACGAAAGGGCAGCACCGTGAAGATGAAATTGCTAAAGGAAGGAGATGAGAAAGAGAGAGATGGAAGACACCTAAATGTCAGGAGAAATCGGTTTTTTAAATAAAACAAAACTTTTTTAAAAATGGCACAAAAACTTAAAATAATTAGGAGCTCGCACAAATTCTAAAATTATTTTTTTCCATGTAATAATGGAAATAATCTAAGGAACTGCTGTCTGCAAAGGCTCACAAGTAACTCTGCAATCCAAGTCCTGTAAAAAGCAATTGGCCACTCAGATTCTTTGAGCAGATTTTAAAATTCGGTCCAGAAAAGCTACGCAAATGCTACAGGCAGGGATGGTTTGGGCTTGTGCTGGTCCTGCCAGTGCTCCTCTGCTCCAGGCTGTTTTCCATCTCTGCCCCAGCGCTGCTGCTCCAGCTGGGCTGGCTGCTGGAGGCCTGGCTCCTGGAGCCCTGGTTGCTGTTTTGATTTGTTCTCCCAAGAATACAAAACAAGAACCAGCATGAAACAATGCAGTGTATTAAAAACAAAGCAGGGCTAGCAGGAAAACATCGGCTGGGTTGTAAATTGACACTTGTTTTGCTGGTAAGGTGTTTGTAGTAGGAATGAACGCAGAGCTGAGCCCCGACGTGACTGTATCAATTTCTGCTTGTGATGCACAGAGAGATGTGTTTGTAATGCTTTAAATTCTTTCCTGGGAGTGACAAATAGGACTTCTCTGCTCTCGAGGCTGATGAAAATACAAGGCTTGGAAAACTCTTTGTGGTAGCTGTGTCAGGGAAGAAATTGTCCATCAGTGAGCGAGGCAAAGAAACATCTGACACTTCTGCAGAGCTGCAGGGTGGCAGCTGGCACTGCAGGCGTGTCTGCAGCACTCTGCACCTCCCCACCTGGGCTGGGGCTGTGGCTGCCAGGGCTGAGGACACGGGGAGCAGCTCCCTGTCCTGGCCCTGGCACGGTGCTGGCAGAGCCTTGGCCTCTGCGTTCCTCTGGAATTCATGCCGGGTGTCCCCAGGCTGGCCTCGGGCACTGCTTGGGGCAGGGAGTGCATCTCCAGCGGTTCCTGGGTGGATGGGGACAGCCCAGGGGCTGTGTGCAGGGTTTGGGAGGCTGGCTGGACACGGACTCCCCGGGAGTGCTGATTCCAGTGGCGCTGGGAGCCAGCCCCAGGCAGGAGCTCCCTCCCAGGCTGGGCACAGGGTGCTGCTCCCACAGGTTGGGTGCTTGGGGAGGCACTCCTGGCCTGATCTGCATGCAGGGGAATTCCCGGCGAGCGCCAGGGGCTGGCACAGCGTGCGGCATGTGCAGCACCACGCGTGGAGTCACTGCCTGCCCTGGGCTCAGCTCCCCCGGAATAGAAACGCGATTACTTAATTACTCTGTAACGAAGCCGTTGTGATGGGAGTCATGGCATGGTTTCAAACTGATCTGGGGCTGGTGTTGGAAGAGGGAAATAGTTCAGGTACCCCCGAATGCCGAGGGTTTCCCGTGCCTGTTGTGCTCCTGCTCACAGCCCTGGGAGCCCAGGGTGCCCAGGCCGTGAGCAGCCCCGGGGGCCCTGGGGACAGGCAGCTCTGTGAAGGCTCTGGGTCCCAGTCGTGAGATGCTCTGGAGCTCAGCACGCCTCCAGTGTGTGCTATGGAATAATTATTTGCTGGATTGAAGTGTCATTTTTGTTTTAAATCTGGCCAGTTTCATCCTTAGAAAATACTCCGTGTTTAACCTCACTTGAGGGATTTTCTGTTCAGTGGGGGCTGCTAAGAAATGAGAATTTGCACTCAGAATTGATAACTGAAAGACTTTGACAGCTCTTCACAGCATCTATTTTGATTCTGGAACGGCTGACTGGAAAACTAAACATCACAAATTCCTCCTAATGGTGATGTGCTTATTTTAAAAGTGTTGCACAGAGGTGCATCCTGGCCCTGGGCACTGCCAGGGATCCAGGGGCAGCCACAGCTGCTCTGGGCACCCTGTGCCAGGGCCTCCCCACCCTCCCAGGGAACAATTCCTGCCCAATATCCCATCCATCCCTGCCCTCTGGCAGTAGGAAGCCATTCCCTGTGTCCTGTCCCTCCAGCCCTTGTCCCCAGTCCCTCTCCAGCTCTCCTGGAGCCCCTTTAGGCTCTGAGCTCTCCCTGTTGCCTTCTTCTCTCCAGATGAACATTCCCAGCTCTCCCAGCCTGGCTCCAGCCCTTGGAGAGAACATTCCTTCTTGTGTGAACATTTGGGGATCGTGGCACTTTCTTTTCTTCATCTAAAAATAATTACATTTGATGGTACATTCCTGTAATTGCCTGCTCCCATATTAATTATCTGCAGACTGTCTCACACCTTTCATGACTTACACAATACAAGACTTGTAAATATCAGACTGTTTCCTTTTTTAAAAATTGAAATTCTGAGGGCACTTAAACCATCACCTTCAAGTTTGATGTGTGAATAAAAACACACTCATGGCTAGAAGTGCCTTGGATATTAAAAGCTGGGTAGTAGATGGATGTCTGTGAGCACAAATAGGGATTAATTAGTGTGTTCCTCATTCATTCCATTTTTTCTGTCTTCTTATGTGATCTTTTTTTCCTGGGAAATTTGGACGAGGAGTGAGCAGATACAGTTATACCTCATGGACCAGTCCCTCTCACTTTTTTTGCTTAACAAACTCTCAGTAGCTCTGAGTTCTCCCTTTGACTAATTTATCACTCCTTACATACTCTCAGGGAGATTCTGTCAAATTTATAAATTGTAATATCAGGGAAAAGACATGGCTTCTGGCTCTCTGATCTCCCATATATTTATAATGACTCCCTTCCTCGCAGGCAGGGCAAATGTCAGGGCTCACCCCACGCTGTCCTCAGCTCCCTGCTGGGGGCTCTTCCAGCACTCACTCGCATCCTCCTCCCTGGTGGGGACGTGATTCAGGGAAGGAGCTGTAGGATCAGGAGATCAGACTTCACATCCTCACCTCCACTGCCCTGAAGTCCCTGGAATCACTGGACTCCAGTCTTTGAGCAGCAGAACCACTGGCTGGAAGGGCCGTTTTTTTTCATAAATATACTGAAAATTTGGCAAGTGAGTTCAAAAAGGAAATTCTAATAATGATGGAGTTAAAAGGCCAGGAGAATAAACCCCAAGCAATATTGCAGCAAAATTAATTTCTCAGAGACACAAATCCAGGCAATTTTTGGTGGGCATGATTGCAAGCTCGGAGAAAACTGCTCAGATTGTGTAAGAACAGCAAAAAATCTCCGCTTCTGCCTCGTCGTGTGTCTTTGGTGATGCTGTCCAAACCTTGATGTATTTTATCACCTTGTGGGAAGCAAACCACAGAAAATCCCAGCAGCTCTGGGAAATGAGGGTGGGAGATGGACTGGGGAGGGTGGGAGCACGCAGAGAACGAGGCACAGCCGAGCTCTGCTCTGGCACTGGCAGGAAACCACACTGGAAATGAGGGAGATGTTGGCTCTTGTTGTCACAGAGAGCAAATAGAGAATATCTTGGTGCAGGGACCTGGGTTTGTTTGGCTTTTGAGGGCCAGGAGGCAGCAGCAAATCGGAGGCCCATCAGAAATTGGGATTTCTGGGTGCTCCTCTCTCCCAGGCACTGCCGTCACACCCAGTACCTCTGGAAAACATCACAGGGGGGTTGATTCTCTTTTCTGGCTTCAGGGAAGGGAATGTGGGATCTCCCAGTGAGGTATGGGATTCATTAGAGGAGAGCATCCTTTTGGCCTTGAAAAGAGGTGCTTCGACTTTGGGCTGAGATTGTTTGGCTTGGGCTCTGTCTGACAGCAGGGAACAAAGGCAGGGCATTATTCTCTAGCCATAGAGAAAAATGAAAAAACAAGGAAGGGAGTTAGGTTAAATACATGGGAATGCCCATGAAACACGCCATGGAGACACGTAAAAGGGAAGAAAGGCAGCCCAGTCCCGGGATGTGAGGTTTGGCTGAGTTTCCCCTCAGTAACCCAGAGCTCTGGCTCTCACCTGGGAGCAGCCTGGCACTGCATCCAGTGAGGTGCCTGTTCTTGCTGTTCAGGGGAAAAAGAAATAGAAAAGATAGAGTTGCCATAGTTACACCACTTGTCACGATGCTTATCATGTCCCTGGGATAAAGAGCCCTGCATTAAATCTGGGCTCTTATTAATATCAGCTGTTAAACATTTCCAGGGTATTTGAAATCAAGACTTTCTGCTAAAAAATTAAATGTTGATTGCAGCAAAATTGGGCTGTTTAACAGCGCAGCTCAGAGTGTAATTTTGTCAGACACTGTGTAACAGAGTTGTACACCAGGAATACATTTTCCAGTGAATTGAGTCTCTCTGCACCTCATGAACATTCTTGATTTTCCTGTTAAGATGTTTGTTACTTGCAACTCTCTGCCAAGGAGTTGGAGCAGCCCAGCTGGCAGGAAGGGAGAGGAGTTCCTGGGTGTGAGTAAGAAAATATTGCTTGTGTGATTGCTGTATAACCATGGAAAGGCTGGGGGAATTGGGAGTGTTGAAGAGAAGCTTCAGGGTGACCTAATTGTGGCCTCCTGGTGCCTGAAGGGGCTGACAAGAAAGGTGGAGAGAGAATATTTACAGGGGCTGGAGGGACAGGACACAGGGAATGGCTTCCCGCTGCCAGAGGGCAGGGAGAGGTGGGATAGTGGGGAGGGATTCTGCGCTGTGAGGTGAGGCCCACAACACCTCCCAGGATGGCAGAGGAAATAAAGGCTGGAGAGATGAGCTGGAACAGGTCACGGCAGTGCTGGGAGGGTAGGGCAGCCACGGAGCCCCAGCCGTGGGACCAGGGGTTGGGGCAAGGCACTGGGGACATTCTGGAACCAGTTCAGCAACACAGGCAGGAGGCAGAGGTGAATTGTTTTCCAGCAGCTCTGACTCCAGGCCTCCTTGGGGATGCTTTAGCCATCACTCAGGTCACAATTTTAATTATGTTTCATGCAAACTCTTTTCACACTTGGCTCTAACAGCTCTCTGCAGAGCCTGGCTTTCCAGGTAAGATAACCAAAGTGCTGTTAATGACTTTGTTTTAAGCAGGTGAAAATAATTTGCTTCCATTTGTTATCTTTCCAGTCCACAGCACTCACACAGCAGCAGTAGAAATGGAGTTGGAATTAGCAGGGTTTCTCTGCCACTGGCTCCAATTAAGGAATATGAGTTGGGTTTGTTTCTTACCCACCATAATCTCATAAACATTTGGAAACACATTTCCTGAGATCCTGTGCACCTTTCCAGCTCCACGTGAAGCTGGTGCAGGTGAGGCTCTGGGGATGGATTGGTGTGAGGGTTGTACAGTGGCTCCTTTGTCCCCTGGGAACTGGTTCCATCCTTCCATCCTCCTCCACTCGGAGCAGGATTTCTGTCCCCCGCTCCCTGACCACATCCCAGTGTCAGAGCACAAACACAGCTCTGCCTGTGCCCCTCTGCAATCCTCCACTGCTGGAGGTGTTGATCAGCCTTCCTGCTGTGCATCCCCTGATCCTGATGGGGCAGATACTCTCAGGCTTCACCTGACACAGAAGTTTTTATCTGCAAAGCAGGCAGGGAGGAGATGACAGGGGAAAGATGCTGCCAAACAAGAGATAGGGAGAGGATGCAGCCAAACAGGAGATAGGGAGAGGATGCAGCCAAACGTGCTTGAGAAGGATGTTCTTCAGCAGTGCTGTACTTCGTTGATTTTAGCTTTTATTTGGAAGGGTACAACTAATCCTTCTCTGTTACAGTCTTATTTCCTGACTCAGAATCTCAATCCCAGAGTTCTCTCTCTGGCAAAACCCTGATGATCTTTCAGGCCACAAACAGCCTGGCTCTGTTCTGTGACTCAAAGTCCCATTTATTGTGGTGGTCCAGATGGGGAGGTTCATCTCTGGATTGATCTCTGGAGGTCCCACCCTGATGACTCCTTAAAGCCGAGGGGTGGCTGGTGGAGCCCTGGGGAGCTGGGAGCACAGCCTGTCACTGCAGGCACTGTGGATCATCTCTCCAGCTTATCAGGAGGAGTTCATTGAGGCTGGCAGAGGTATCGGCTGCGAGGCAGGAGATAAATGATGTGCTGTGTCTGTGTACACAGAACTGTCACTCGCCCTGGTAAATGGATCACATGTGGCCAGTGCCACCTCTCGCCAGGGACAAAGGGGAGCACTCTCACAGCTGGTTTTTAGGGATATCCCAGCATGACCCCATCTCTGATTACAGCTCGTGGGAGTTAATACAGGTACACATCTGCTTTTCAAAGGAGCAAATTTTCTCCAGCACTGAGTTCTGCCCTTGCCACAGGGATGTCTCCTGCTGTTGGAGGTTGGCTGTTGGAGTTTGGCAACGTTCCTCAGGGATGTGTTTTGCCCGGGAAGGGCAGCTGCCCCCAGGTCTGAGCTGACTGCCCAGCCCTGGAAAAGCACGACAAACCCAGAGTGCTCCCTGTATCCAAGAGGGAGATTGTTCTAGAAGCATCATAAGACGTCATTAGCTTTCTGTTTTATACTTTACTGTAAATTTTCAGTGCTGGCAGTGCTGACATCCCCAGGTGCTTTGCCCTTGTCTCGAGCAGGAGTTCAGTGGGATTTCAGTGGGCTGCAATCCCTCTCCAGGCTGGAGAGCTGGAGTTAACTGGCAGTTCACCACTGCACTCTCCTGAAAATAGGAAGTGCATCTTTTGTGCTGTGCTCCATAGGATTTTTTCTTACTTGTCTTTGTAGACAGCTGAAATTTGCTGTCCACAGAGCAGTGTCAAGGAAGTGTAATGGTTACCCTGTGCCATTAGGAAAAGCTTTCCAGCACAGCAGCTCTGTCTGTCCCCCCTGCCAGAGCTCTGTGCATGAGCCCAAGTCCATTATTTATCTGTACACAAGAGGAAAACATGCCCAGCTTTCCAACAGCCCATTCCTCCTTCTTCCCTCTTTGAAAAGAGGTGCCCTGTGCACAGGGACTGCACAGAATAACCTTTGCATCATTCTGTAGCTTCTGGGGTGATGGGGATGACGAGCTTCCCATCCTTTCTGGGATTCACTGGGGGAACGCCTGCTTCACTGGAATGAATGGGAATTATTCTACTGGACACAAAGTCAGAGTTGTCTGGCTCTGTGCTGCAGTGCAGGCGTGTGTCTGATGGAATTGCTGGCCCTGTGTTGTCTGAGCTCAGGGTTCCTTCACCCCTATGGACAGAGACATTCATCAGCAGGTTGGGCTCAGTCCAACACATCTGCAGGACACCAAAGCAAACACTCTGTGTACTCAAACCCTCCCATGCTGTCTTAGCTCTAAGAGGGCCAGATCATTGCCACTTTGACCTGAATTGATGCTATTATTATGCCATTATCTTATCCAAGAACTGCTTTTATTACTCTTCTCTCGGATGCATTCCCAGTTCTCACAGAACGAGCATTGTAACCAAACCTGAGGAATTAAAAACACACACCCCAATAGCTGCTGCTGCTGCTTGAAAGCTTTCAAAGCTAAAACAGACTTCTGAAAGAAAAACCTACTTCAAACCCCCACGTGCCCTGGGGAACTGGAGAGGTCAGACTCTTCCTTCCCATTAAATCCTTCTGGGAACTTCAAAGGAATGCTCATTAAAGGAACCCGGGATACTGAATGTTTGTAATTGTTCCTTGGCCCCTGCTCTGTGCGGGGTTGTGGCAGTCCCCTGAGCTCAGGGCTCACTTCAAGGGTGCTGTCACTCTGTGCTCTGCAGGCTGGGTGTGCTCAGGGGCTGGGTGACAGGCAGGGGAAATAGCCGTGTCTAAAAGGGATAATAATAAGGGAGCCCTAAAGGTAAAATGGAGCCCTGGATAGAATAGGAGGAATTTAGGAGTGGAAGCTGTGTGGAGTGACAGACAGGACGTTCCATTGCTCGTCTGCATCGAAGCCACGGGTCCAGGCTGAGGGAGCCACCAGCACGGGCAGTGCAATGCTTTGTACAATGCAGCCACTGAGAGACCTGATAAGGTGCCAGAACACTGTGCTAGCACAACAAGAGAGATGTCAAAATGTGAAAGAACAATCCATTTACATTTAGATACCGAATTTAAAATTATTTTCTCCAAGCTTCATTCCATTTGTTGGGGTTTGGGCAAGCATGCAGAATCATTTAGGCCTGTTGCTTTCATCTCGCTGTCATCTAAATTCCCCGATTTAAAGGCAGCAGAGCATGGGGATAGTTCTGTCTTTCTGGCAGAGATGGAGGAGAGGCCACATCGCTCCATTTTGCTTTTAGATGGACTAGAAGTAGGATTTAATAATCAGCCTCTGCTCTGCCTGGCACAAATGATTTGGGTTGCCAAGCCAGAATTAAGGAAATGAAAGAGAGGAGCTAAGAATGATCTGCCCCAGTGACTGCAGAGGGAATCAGAGCAGGAGGTCCAGGCTCGGAGCCATCCCGATGTCCGTCCCGCTCAGAGCTGAGAATGATGAGATGATGTTTCATACGTTTGATAGCTTGAGATGCCTGGGGGCTGCAATAAAATTCATTTCTTGCACTGTAAATATTTTCTCTTTAAGCATGGAAGAGGTTACAAATGTGCATAAAATTGAAGTGCAAGTGATTACATCTCGCTCTGAGTCAGTATTGACAGCTCTGCCTTGCTCTGGGGTGCTGTGGGAGCTCCTTTCTTTGTGACCTGTGCCCAAGATAATGAAAACCAGTCAAGTGATGAAACTTATAAATCCAAAGAGGATTTTTGCTTCTGTGTATTTGTTTTTAATGTGTTGTTGGCACAGAGATGCAGCTGTTCCCCATCCTGTTACTCACTTCTGGAAGGGGATGGGTGTAGCTCTCTCTGCCCCCCACTGCTGGAAACCGATGAATTATTGTGCTCTAAGAGCACTGTTTGGTGTCCATGTGCAGCTGTACAGGTTGTCCCCGTTTGGGTGGTGTTGCTGCAGGCTGTGGGTGCCTTGACATGGGTGGTTCTGCCAGGCAGCCGTGATACAGCCAGGGGAACCTGCCTCAAGCTGCATCGGGGGAGATTCAGGTTGGGTATAAGGAAAAATTTCTTCACTGAAAGAGTGGTCAGGGTCCCCAGGGAGGCGGTGGAGTCCCCATCCCAGGAAGTGTTCCAGAAACGAGCCGAGGTGGCCCTCAGTGGCAGCTTTAGAGGGTGTGGTGGATCAGTGTGTGGGATCAGTGGGTGTGTGGGATCAGTGCGGCTGATCTTGGAGGGCTTTTCCAGCCGCGGTGGTTGTGCGGGGTTACCTGTGCCTGCACTGCAGCCTGTGCAGAGGTCCTGGCTGTGTACGGACTGTATCCCTCAGCTACGCCTCGTACTCGTTTCTTCTCCTGTTGGCACTGTCACTCTTCCCCACTAATCAGTGGAAAATTAGCAGAAAAGGGCGCTTGTCTCCAACTGCAACAGGAAACCTCTTTTTAAGGTGCTTAAGGTTCTTTTGAAAGGTCCCCTTTTCCTCCAAGCAAGTCACCCGGTGCAAATGCCTCCGGAGCACCTTTATTTGCAAACAGACAGGCAGGAGCCGGGATGTTTCCTTCCCACACCGCATTTGGTACCTAAAAATAGCGGAGAGCCCCCGTTCCTCCGCGGCCCCATCACGGAGCTGAGCAAGGGGCTGATGCAGCGGGTCCGCGTCTCCCTGGCCACAGGGAACGTCCCAGCACCGCAGATGCTGCTCCTGGCTCGCTGCCAGCACATCTAAATCAGTGGCCAGCCGAGGCTGACATAATTATATGTATATTAATTAACATGTATATGTTGCTTGCAAGAGGCCAATCTGTGTTCGCTGTCGGGGAGCCGTCACCCTTTAACAGAACAGCAGCAGAGCGTGTGAGATCTGTATCTGCTTCCCGTGTACAGAGCAGGGAATGCTCGTGTCTTGTGGATTAAAGCATGGCGAAGCCTGGTAACGCTGATGTTTCATTAGCGTCCCCCATTTTCATGTAAATTAATTTCTTTGAGGAAAATCAAATTCATACCTGGTGCTAATTGCCAATGATAACGATGAGCTGTGACTCAAGAGGGATTCATTATCGAGGTAGACTGTCTCTCTCCTGAACTCTCCAAGCCTGGAATGTGTCTGGGAGTTGCACAGAGGCTGAGCTGCAGCTTGCTGGAGTTAGTGCAGGAGCGGAGTGGGGAAATGCACCAACAGCCATCGGGGCCGTGATTCCCCCTGGCCTGACGGCCTTTAAACAAGGAAGATTGTCTTTCCTCTCCGAAAATAACCACAGCGCTTTTATTGATCATTTTATCTGAATTATGGATGATGCTTTTGTCAACTACATTATCCTGGTGAGGCAGGATAATGCCATGCCAAGGATTGTGTCACTGTCTTGGAGCCCATCCAGGTACACCTTATCCACAGCATTCCTTGGCTCCATCCCTTTGGCACCGCTGGTTCCTTGTCCTGTTGGAAATGAGAAAGGAGTACGGGTGAGAAAACTCATCAGCAAAATGACTGGTTTTGCTGAGAGCCCCAGTAATACCCGGGGGGCACTGGAGGGGTGACATGATCCAAACCCGCAGTGGGAGCATCTCAGTCTCTGGCACAGAAACGCTGCTGCTCTTCGAAATTGGAGCATGTGATGGGTAAAGCTGAAGTACATCACAAAATAATACATGGCATTACTTTGCAACCTGTTCCATGATGACATTATTTTCCCCAGGCTCATTTTACCCTTCTTCAGCTTTTAATAGCGTTCTCCAGTTTATTGGATATTTGCAGTATAGCCGTGAAGGATAATGAGTTTTATCCTGACAGATGCTGGACACCTTCGTGTCCAAGGGAAGTTAATGGGAACTGAAGATGATCAGCACTTTGTGGGATCAGTCCTTGACTGAACAGACAGCACTGACTCCTGTCTGGGGCATGAGGAAACAGCTGAATGAGGGTTTCAGGATAATATTGCAAAGGCCTGCAGTTACACGTGAGGCTCTTACGTGTCCATCTTGGAAATACCTGGGACTAAAATCCTTTCTTTGTCAGTGAAACAATGAACACCATGGGAAATATTGATACTGGGCTGCACTCTGTGCACTGTACTCAAAATAGTCTGAAGTGCTGGGGGAGGGCAGAGCAAGTGTTCCTGAAAAACCAGCAGTGGTGTCTGACTGGTGACACTGCTGGCTGGGGGACGCCCCCAGGGGGACACCACAGCCTGGGTGGGAGCAGAGGGAGCTGTGTCTGGTCTCTGAGGCAAGAGGATGCTCGGGGGACTGGCAGAGATCCAGGGGATGCTCAGGGGCTGGCAGAGGTCCAGGGGATGCTCAGGGAGCTGACAGGAATCCGGGGGGATGCTTGGGAGACACACAGAGCTCTGGGAGGGATGCTCCGCGGGTGGGTAGAGCTCCATGTCCTGTCTGGGTCTGGTTTTGCAGAGGGGCTGAGAGGAGCCCTGGGAGGCCCAAACCCAATGAAGTTTGAAAAGCACAGTTGCAGAACAAATCCAATTGTTGTTCTCGCCTCTCCCTCCACAGCTTCTCTTAAATCTTCCTGAGAAAGTTTTAAAATGAAACATACCACGTTAAAAACATCATCCAAAGTGTGAGTGGAGTCTGCCCCAGCTTAGCAGGCTGGAAATATTCAGCAAACTGCTTAAATTATGCCAAAATCTCTCAAAGACTGTGGGATTTAGACTTCACTGTTTCAGCAGACTGGGATAACTGTAAATCCAGGCTCTTTTTTTGGTGTCTGTGGAGTTTAGGTTGGATCTCAGGGAGAGGCTCTTCCCCCAGAGGGTGCTGGGCGCTGCCCAGGCTCCCCAGGGAATGGGCACGGCCCGAGGCTGCCAGAGCTCCAGGAGCGTTTGGGCAGCGCTGCCAGGGGTGCCCAGGGTGGGATTGTTGGGGGGTCTGGGCAGGGCCAGGGCTGGACTGGATGATCCCTGTGAATCCCTTCCCACCCAGAGTATTCCATGATTCTGTGTCCTGGATCTCTCAGTGTTGCCAGAGTACTGCAGAACATTTTGCTTTGTATTCAGCTGCGAATATTTGCAGTTTTTCCTGATGGGAGCGTGTAGCAGTGCTCATAAAGTTCTGACTGGTTTGATTTCCTTCTGTTTGCAAACAGATTGGATTTGAAGGTCATAATTAGGAAAGCTGGTACCTTCCATCCCCATATTGAAAAATTCTCAGAAGTCATAAAACTTGAATAAGAATCACTTTATCCATGAGACAAGCCAAGTTTAGCCCAGGAGATTTAAGAAGTTGGAGGAAATGTCACTGTTTTTATAAAAAAGAAATCTTAATAGGATCTGGTTGTGGTGCCTCAGCAGCGCAGTCACCCAGACTGCGGGAGCCTGACAAAATCAATCCGAGCTAATTCTGTTTATAGTCAGAGCTGGAGCTCGGCCTGGCCTGGGAGCCGCCAGCCCGGAGCCCTGCGGGCGGGGGCTCGGCCCCACCGAGGGGCTCGGCCCGCGGGCTCTGACCCCTCTTTGGTTCTTTTGCAGGCCCTGCTGCAAAAAAGAAGTACGTGAGCTACAACAACCTGGTGATCTAGGCCCAGCCGCCGTGGGGCGCGGGCCGGGCCGCC